>JAHWFP010031838.1:11313-27636 GCA_023313725.1 Lithobius niger
CCCCCCCCCCCCGCCTCTCCCTGTGTGCACGTCCCTGATCTTGGAGACATCTTCTTTATACTACTCTTGCTAATAATCATTGTGGTTATGATTTTAAGAAAATAATTTAATTGGACGAATTGATGTTCAAATGAAAAAACTAAAAGGCGCAAAAAAGACTAAAAAAGGTGGCTGGACTAATTATGCAAAAAAGCACCCTGCTCGTGTCGGTAGAGTCAGTACAGTAGTAGAAACGGGTTGGAATGGTGGTGATGTTTTTCAACATTTGCTGGGTGCTGTGTTGTGATTAGTCAGTTTGGTTAGTTAGAAATAGTCTATAACAACCCAACTGAGCCCAATCGTCATTTACCTGGATTATTTGATTGGGCTGTGTTCGTTTGTTTGGCGTGTTCTTAGTGGGAAACATACACTGCATCCCTAACTTAGCCTACTGCAAAAAATGTATTCTGGTTAACAACAGAAAGAAAGTGGGCTACGAAAAACACACAACCTGAATGTTTTGAAAAAGTGTAAAAAAAATTTTGAGGTTATTTCATGTTATGCGTTTTTCATGGACCGCCCTGTATTTTCAAGTATAGAGCATTTTGCTTCGTCACAGAAATGCAAGATTTTTTTTGTTCAGGTTTTGTACGTTTCCTTGAATTCTTTGATAATTTTGTCAAAGGCTTTAAAGGGATGCTGAATTTGTTTAGTGTGTCGTACGGAGAATTGCAGGATAATAGATATTTACACCTAAATTAAAAAATATAATATATGAAATATTGTCAGCCAAATTTTACCTAAGTAAAATCTGCTAAAATCAGACTTGCGCAAGCGGACACACCTCTGAGCACTTCAGTCTTTAGCTGTCCAGCATTGTAAATTGAACAACATCGCTCTAATGAACGTGCAAGCACCCTCCTGCTGACAGATTATTAAAATAATTTCCCCAGAGCTTGCTGCACATCTTAATGCACAATACCAACCATTCCTGCATGTCACTGACTCTCCCAAAGCAAGATGGCAGAACCAACAACAACAGGTAGCTGCATGCGATCAAGAGCAAGGCCTACTGATAACTGAATGACTGCACGAAGTGATGACATTTGATGTTGTGATCAATGTAGCAAAGCAGTAATATTTGACCTTGGCCTGAAGAAGGTGGCAGCAAAAGTCCACAGAAAATTTGCAAGATTAAGCGTATTACTTAATCCTTTTGGTTTGCGTAATTTCTTAGTAGGTATGACTGATTATAACCAAAGTAACACAACCTTGAACCAAACCATTTATGTTTATGTTTACCGTAGCTTTGTTATTTTGTAAATGAGTCCACCAAAAGTATGGTTTCCACGAAGCCAAGACTTTCTACTTAAAATTATTAGTTTGTTTAGAACGGCTCATTTTTTCACAAACCCATTTTATCTACCCGCTAAATTAACTTTGAAAATCACAGAAGCGTGGGAAATCATTCAGTGCACATTAGTAACTTAAATACATGTGACTAAATGTCAGTCAAAACCTCAGTTTACCTGACAGGTGTGTGGCTCTTTAGCCACATTTGTACGATTTATACTCTTGAGTTATCACCCCTTTGGTCTCCCCTTGACACATTTTTTTGTTTGTGTTTTCGTGTTCTTCAGCTACTTACTGTACTGTATTGCTAGCCAAATAAGGCCGGAAAGTGTAGATACAGTACTAATAACTAATTTGTTGACTTACCCTCCCCTTCGTATGCTTCCTTCCATCGATGTAATACTTTTTGCTGGGACTGGCCTATTCTCTTATTGGTATTGGATTGACGAAATACTTTTAAGAACGATTGTAAGGGATGGCATACTACTGTAATTTGTATAAATAATAAAACTTACTTCTCCTGTTTTGTAGTTAAATGAAAATGACCATCAAGATGGATTAGAAGCTCTTAGCAACCATCCAAGTGTACGGCGGGTGACACCTCAAAGGATGGTTACCCGAAGTCTCAAATTCTTAAATGGTAAGAACATTGTGTTTGTCACATGGCTTAATTGCCTTGATCTTTCTTAGGTGAAATTTACCTCCAATATAATGAAAATTCTTCATAGTACGCTGACTTCCACACTACAGATAGCCTCCAGAATTTAGAAGGCCGTTTGTCACTGCCTAGCCTTACGTCTTCAATACGCCATTCCCAACCTCTCAGTTCCGGGTGGCTACGCAAAGTGACGATTTCAAACTCGTATGGTGATCGTGTTCACAACGAAGAATATAAACAGAAGATAGACTTACTTTTACTTGCTAGGTAGGGAACTATCTGTAGTGATGAAGTTGGCGTACTCTGGAGATCTTGCAATCTATTGGAGGTAAATTTAATAGCGTTCCACAGTAATGAGCGTCAACGTTACGGGCTTAGGGGAAATATTTTATTGCTCTTATTTTTTTTCTGTAATGTTTATGCAGAGTCTCTCACTGAAGATGTCAAGCCGGATTGCAATGGGACTAGGAATTGTGATTATCAAATGTGGCAGTCGTCTCGTCCGCTCAAGCGCTCCAGTCTATCTTTGGTACAAAATTTCTACTTTATTTTTTATGGTTATTTTTTTTCTTACGTAATTAGGAATGCGTTGCTGCTGACAGGTGTTAACCTTACAGTTGTAAGTATTAAAATCTTCAGACTTTAGTCAGATTTTGGACTTTTTAACCTTAAAATTATCACTGAAATTTACCCTGTAAATGTTAAAATTCTCCTCATGCCAGTATTCAGTGGACTTCAGGGTTCACACAATGCGCTTGAAGTCCTTGAAAGTGTTTGAATTTGTAAAAGTAAAATTGAAGGCCTTGAATTCCTTGAAATTGTTAACTATATCTTTGAAAGTCCTGGAATTAAATTTTTTTTTTATTATAATTTAAAATATTGCCCTTGCTTTGAGCAAGATAAAGACAAACTTACCATTTGTTTTAAATAACGTTCATGTTTGTCGTAAAATGTTGATTGAGCTTATTTAAAGTTTGTTCCTCCTGCTGTTTTCGTCAGTTGTTCACTAGGCTATTGAAATGATTCTAGGAACAAAAAAAAGCTGCATAAAAAAGCTGGAAGACGAAAATTAACCTGTTGAAACTCGTCACCCTGCCTTGTGAAATTTGAGCCAAGTTAACTGAACCTATTCTGTAACAATAGCAACAACACAGAAAAAAAAAAGTTTCCCCTGGCTTATTTTACAACTGTTTTGTTTCCATTGGTTTTTTCCGTGTTTTTTTCCCGCCATGCAACACAAATTAAATCTTAACATGTCAGTGTTTAGTGAGGTGTTGTTGGCAAGTTTGTTGATTAATAAAAGTCCTCGAATAAATTTTCTTAAGTCTTGGAAAGTTTCTTGAAAACTTACATTGGCTTTGAAAAAGTGATCTTGCGCGAACTCTGTAATATTTTGCCTTTTTTTTGGAATCTCATCCCTGCAGTTAAAAAACAAAATATTGTCTGTGCAAACATTTTGGAAATCATTGTTGCTATTTAAGTCGCTTGCCAGTCTGTGTTGATAAAAAGAGACTACCAGGCTCCTTCAGCAGCTATAGGATCTATTCTGAACATTATCAGAAGTTTTCTGAATTGAATTTCTGGATTTGTTTGCTCCTCTCTTTAGCTGACTTCGTTCACCTTCAGAAAAATACCTGGTAATGTTAAAAATTGAGCCGTTTCATCGACAGGAGAATTAGTTTGCTTCGTATGACTTAAGGTGCCAAGAAATTAATTTAACCCTTTATGGACGGGTGTGCCCATATGTGCCCAGACTTTCATTCAAGTTAGGTGCACCCAATTGCGGCCACTATAATATTTTTTTTTTTTTTTTTTTTTAATAAATAACTTGCGTAGATCTAAGCTTTAAGCGTATTCCATTAAACTAAAAATGGAATATGAAGAGCAATTCGCACAGATTTCATTCTTTTACTTTAAGTGTGTGAGACTTCTGGACTTTTTTTTTCTACAAGTGAGTTATTGGCCTTAATTTTTGCTTCAGACCTGGAAAAAGCAAATTAGAGCCTGAACGCACTCCTTAAGGTTCAATAAAAAAAATTCCTTTATTGGATCAACTATCTTATGTTTTAACTAAAGTATGTAAATGCAAAAGTAATAACGTAAATAAGCCCATCTTTGGGTAATAAATTTAATAAATTATGTCACTTTGTTGGAATAGTGTTGATTCCATCATTTCACACATTGCCCTGGGATTAAAGTTGAAATACAGATCCAATTTTAAACAGCAATTAATTGTTTTCTTCAGTTGCCGTTAGTGCTGCACGACATATTGGTTCTCACATTATTTATGTTAAAAAAAAGTTAACAGTATTATTATCGTTCCTTTTTTCGGCACCACAGAATTACCGTGAGTGCTTATGGTGTGACAATGGCCAATCAGAAAGCAGCTGCGCCTTATTTTTTGGATGTTAAGAATTACTTTAACTAACTTAATTCGCATTATTAGTACGGTAGTGACAAGGGCGAAATGAATACGGTTTCAGCAAGCAAAATAGCAGAAACTTCTGCTTGTTTGGGGCTGCATTGTACTGAATGGCAGACACCCGGGCATAGGGCTATTTTTACCAATTGATCATTTAAGATCAATTAGCGCTCACCAACAAAGATCTCTAGACAGACTGTTTCGCCCTTGTTTGGGCTCGTCAGTAGAGAATACTTTGTGGGTGAGAGCTAGGCTACGCTTGCTAGGGCAAATGGCAAGAGCTAAACGAATACGGTTTCAGCAAGCAAAATAGCAGAAACTTCTGCTTGTTTAGGGCTGCATTCTACTGAATGGTAGACACCCGGGCCTAGGCTTATTTTTACCAATTAATCATTTGCCCTAACAAGCGTAGCCTAGCTCTCATCCACAAAGTATTCTCTACTGACGAGCCCAAACAAGGGCAAAACAGTCTGTCTAGAGATCTTTGTTGGTGAGAGCTAATTGAGATTAAATGATCAATTAGTACGGAAGTATTGATTTTCGTGAAATCCAATCGTATTGCTAGGAAGTTGGAAGAACCCACAGTATGGAAGGCGAAGAGGGAGAACGTTTTTAACCATTAATCAGCGTCGAACAGTGTTGCTCCTTTTGTGCTGAAGCTGAGCCTGTAGTGCATAAAGCACTAAAAAGTATCTTCTCTGCATTAGATAATTTAAGTAATAGCGCAAAAGCATTTCCTAAATTACCGCACACCATCAAATGCCATTTTCAGAACCGTATCGTGATCCACAGCCTAAAGTTTTAAGAACATTAAGCTGGAAGTTGTGTAGATCTAGTGTAAAATAGTACCAAAGCGATGTTCTTTGCCTATAATAGTCTGTAGGAAAAACGTCTGTAACCTGGCAATGGTTTTGTTAAAACAGCTAATATATTATTATTGCAGGGAAGTGCCTTTTGGCATTCTACTGGACGTTACACAAGTCGACGTCTGCTGCGGGCTATTCCCAGACAGATTACCCACATTCTCCAAGCTGATGCTTTATGGGGAATGGGAATTACAGGTAACATTGAATTACATGAATAAATAGTGTTAGTTCACTATTAGTAAATAGTAAAGCTGTACCGAAAGAGACATTTTCAGCCGAACCGAACCGAACCAAACCGAACAAACCTTAAATAAGCCGAACACCGAACACTTCCGAACCGAACCAAAATGTACCAAGCCAATCTGTCTTACACTAAAATGTAAACGAACTCGGTTCACAAAGATTCATCAAAGCACAAGTTTTTTTAACAAATATAGGTATTTTTACATAGACTATTCAAGTCCTTAGATGTTGAAACTCTGTTTCAACATAAAAAAAATCTTCACTACTTTTACATTTTCTCTTGTAACTTCTAAACCGTTAGAGCTAAGAACTTATGGTTTGGCCCAACAGAAAGCTGGCGAAAAAACGTTCGAAATGGTGTATTCAAACATCAAAATCCATCGATTAGAAGTGAAAATATGTTCGGTTTGGTATTTTGCGTTTGAAAGACCGAACACCGAACCGAACCGAACACCCTCTGTTCGGCCATGTTCGGTTCTGTACAGCCTTAGTAAATAGTGAACAAGAAGATTTTGGGATAAGTTTTGTTAACGCAAAGAAGAAGTCAGTTCCTGTAATTATATTAATTTTGCAGGAACTGGTGTAAAAGTTGCTATATTTGATACCGGCCTTGCAAAAAACCATCCTCACTTTAAGAAGATCAAGGAGCGCACCAACTGGACCAATGAGAAAACACTGGATGATGGTCTTGGACATGGCACTTTCGTCGCTGGGGTAGTCTCAAGCGGAAAAGAATGTTTAGGTTTTGCACCAGATGCTGAAGTTCACATTTTTAGGGTTTTCACTAACAGCCAGGTTAGTAAAGCATTTGTTCCTGTTGTAATTTTTCTCTGCTTTCGTTATTTTAGTAGTTCTACGTGATTTAAATAAACGTTGTATGTATAGTTTCTCCACAGTTACTTTTAACTTTTTAATTGAAAGCGACAAAGATGAAAAACAAATGTCTCCAAAGTTTTATAGTTGAGGGAATGGCAGTTTCATATTATCTACTGTATTTACAGGTGAAGTTTCAGACTTTAAAATCCTGGATGACTTCGAGCTTAGAGTCTGTATAGTCTGTTTGGAAAATATTTAAATAAAATTTCACTCTTAATCCTTTGTCTTGAAAATGAAAGCAATTTTTGGAAAAACCTAAAACATATACTATTGTTCAGTAAGGAGCATTGAGCTCCGTCTGGGTTTTTATAATTGGTAGTAGTTGTTAATATTTATTTTTTTGTATTTCTTATAGGTTTCTTACACCTCATGGTTCTTGGATGCTTTCAACTACGCTATTTTGAAGAAAATCAATGTTTTAAATTTAAGTATTGGTGGTCCTGATTTTATGGACCACCCATTCGTAGACAAAGTATGGGAGCTAACTGCTAACAACGTCATCATGGTGTCCGCTATTGGCAATGACGGGCCACTGTATGGGTAAGTACGGGTAATTTTCATCGTACGTGAATAGCGTATGTGGAGAATGTTCGATCGTGTCCCAGTAACTGACTCAATTCATCACAGTTATCCATTGTAGTTACATAATACATAATTCATGTGTAATTGCCCCTTTTGAGTGCTTGACCATCCCGGTAACTATTTTACTAGCTCATGATGACCAGTGGCAGATTAACAGGGGTGGTGGTTGGGACGATTGTCTTCCCCTCAGACTTGGAGGTGTAATCAGGGATAGTGTTCTAGTCCATGGCATAATTGTCCCTTCTAATCCACCTCGAATTTCTACATGCGTGAAGCAACGTTTAAACAAAAAAGTGTTCATATTTTTTTTCTTTCTTTACCTAAATCCAGAGGAAGGGGGGGGGGGGCGGGTCTGGGCAGGGATTAACAGATTTCAGTTCTGGGAAAGCCGAGTGTAGCGTTTCATTTTATTAGTTGCCAAGCGCCAATATTTGAATGTGCTAGGACAAAACTTGTGGGGTTTTGAGTTGTAGATAGTGCCTGAGGAGTTGCCTGGGAATTGTGTAAGGCTGCACCGATACCAATAGTGGATCGGATCGGCTGCAGATATTAGCGGTATCGGCAGCTTTCGTAGAAATACCGATAACTCTGGAACCTTTCGAGATTACGACATGCAGTTCGCGGCATTTTGCTCAGAAAATCACTGAGTATCTTCCTAGCTATGTTTTAACTATGGGTTACTGTTTAAATTTTTTTCCATTTTAATAATTATTGGACTTTTGCAGAAAACTGCGCTATTTATGAAAAAATGGGGATACAATTTTGGATATCGGTATCGGCAACATTTTGAAAACCGGTTCGGTATCGGTATCGGATCGGTCAAGTTGGTATCGGTGCAGCCTTAGTATTGTGTGTCGTTTCTAAAATAGGCCTCTCTGGTTGCTATCTGTTGCACGCACTGGATTTGTCAAAAACGATTGATTAGACCTGCAGAAAGATGGTTAATAAAGATTCGATTATCTGCTGATTTATTTCCGTGTACAGTGGGCAACTAAGTTTACAAAATCGAAGAAATTTTATAAAGACATTCTGTCCGAAACAGGCCGATTAACAAGTAACAGATGTTTAAAAGGGTTGCCTATCTGTTTTCACGTGTATTACAGGGATTGCTGTGTTGATTTTTCTACATAGTGCAACCCACGCAAATGTTGAAAATGTGCTATTTTATCGTGGGGATTGTAGACAAAATACTAAGAGATACTATTGAAATTTAAAAAAATTGAGCAAAATGCTTTTATTTTATCGTAACAGTTTGGACCTGATTTTGCCTAATCCGGTGATGAGTGAGATTTGCATTGTACTGTACAATTTTCTGTTTTTTTTTTTTTGGGGGGGGGGGGATTAGTAAAAAAACCCATACTTAGTGTTCTGAAAACTTGCTCTTTAATGACATGATATGGCACTAAATATGACTAAAAATGCTGGAGTTTCCGGGAATTGACCCCAGACGTCGCTGCGTGAACCTACAGTGCTTCCTCGAGACCTCCTAGCTGGAATATAGTCTCTTCCACACCTTCATTCTAGATCCGCCACTGGTGATGGCTATCTGTGTATTTCTCCAGTAGTTAAAAATACAATTATTTTTCCTCTAAAGCATCACCACTAACACTAAGCTGGATGTGTCGTGCCCGCGTCTCCCTTCGGGAAAGGTATGTGGTTGTCGGTTCGGCAGGTAGGGCACCCAGTTACCTCTGGTGGTGGCCGTTGGGACTATGTGCATGGGATGTACTGCGGCTAAGTTCAATTTCTTGTGACTAATCAGTAATGTGATGCCAGTACAGTTCACAAATTTTGTTAATCTGTTAGCATAATGCTAGTCAAATTCACCATGCTGAAATGTACTGGTTAATTATCACGAATTCAAGAGTACGTGTTGCTGGAAGGAAATGTCTCTTCTTTGAGATTACAGCCAGCCAATACTCAGGTTTAACAGGTCACCAGTTGAGAGCACTTGCTCAGTGCTAGTATAAGCGCCCTGTTGTGCCAGTGTTGGTATGGACTCATGACAGCACATCCAGTGATAATTGTAAACTATCGCTAAATTGGCGAACGTATTCCTAAAATACTACAGCAACGAGTAACCCTGGAGTAAGTGTGAAGAAGGAAAAAAACTGAATAAGTTTTAAAAATCTTCCTCCTCCCAAGTCCAAAGATGTACTGAAAACAAGTTTATTTTTTTACTGTCTTTCATGTTCTTGCATTTGTATTTCTTTTGTAGGACATTGAATAATCCAGCTGACCAAATGGATGTCATTGGTGTTGGTGGAATCAACTTTGAAGATCAAATTGCACGCTTTTCTTCACGTGGTATGACAACGTGGGAATTGCCAGCAGGCTATGGCCGTATCAAACCGGACATCGTTACTTATGGATCGGCAGTGCGAGGTTCCAATATTAAAGGAGGTTGTCGTTCCCTTTCGGGCACAAGTGTTGCTTCACCAGTGGTTGCTGGTGCAGTTACCCTTCTTGCAAGGTAAAAAACATGTTTGAAAAATAACGATTCTTCCAACTACTGTGATTTGTGGTGCAATTAAAGTTTTGTAAGTGCAAGATTTGCAATCTGCTAATTAACAAACGGTTGCTGCTGAGCCCGATAGCTGCCTGTTTGTTAAGAGCCTGATTGGTGAAACTAAGTAACCAGATAAAATGAGGACTGTTGCAGATCACTTTTTTTAAAACTTTTTTTTTTCCCTAATACTCCTCTTCGAAAAGTGCAAATGGGCCAAAACAGTCTTTCGTTGTTGTTTCAGTCTTGCTCGATTTAGTGATTTCCAAATTAATTCGTGCCTGATTGAAGCAGCTAATACTGTACTGAACAGAACAAATTGAGTAGAACAATATGGCTGGACAGAGGGTGTTCGGTTCAGTTTAGTATTCGGCCTTTCAAAAGACAAATGTCGAACCAAACGTATTTCCACTTGTAATTGACTGATTCTGGTGTTTGAATGCACCATTTTGAAAGCTTTTTCATCAGCTTTCTGATGGTCCAAACTGCAAGTTCCTAGCTCTAATCGTTAGAAGTTATGAGAGAAAATGTATAGGTAAATGAGATTTCTTCATGCTCAAACTGAGTTTCCTCATCTGATTCTGTGCACTTAAAAGTCCATGTGAACATACCTGCGTTTCTTAAGAAATTTGTACTTTGGTAAATGTATGAATCTTTGTGAACTGAGTTACTTAAAATTTTATTTAAAAGTTGATTGGTTTGTAGTGGTGTGCTGATTCCAATACCTTGGAATTGGCCGTTTCCAAGGTATCTGTATCGGACTCGGAATCTGAAAATTGCCTCCGATTCCAAGCAGATTCCATCAAAATTGGTTCCCTCCCCCACCACCCCAAAAAAAAAAATACCTTCCAACTGAGGCCTAATTCTAAATTAATCTGTTCGGAAAGAATTAACCAAGTATAAAACTTGTAAGTTTCTTTAACATAATTAAAGAAACAATTAAAAAAAAATTATCTGAGCTAATATCATAGCTCATTTGTTTTGTTTCACTTTGTCAAGTTCTTGTTCAGATTTTCTTCTTTTGCACGACGATCAGAAGTGAGAGCACGCGAAGCCTAGCCAAGGCCTACAAAAATTCAAGAGCATGTGTTGATTATCGCTTAAGTTGCCCACTAGATATTGGCAATTGTAAAAATTATTTCCTTTAAGGAAAATTCTATTTAGAGCGCCGTTATTATACCTGGAGTATATTTTTTTTTTTGGGGGGGGGGGGGGAGTAATATGAGTACTGTAGAACCTAGATTATCCGAACCTCAATTATCCAAACACCCTGATTATCTGAACTCCCATTCTTACAATATATTGAGGATTTGCCTATTTTTTAAAGAAGAAATAAGCATTGATTTTGCTTTATTTATCTTCTTGAAGTCATTTCAAGCAAAATTTTCTTTTCAGTAGTCTTATATAATCCAACATAGTTGGCAAACATTAAAACTGAGTCAAGAAAAACGTTTTCTTCTTTTATATTTGCATGTAAATTGGATTATCCGAATTTTTTATTAAATGAACACCCTTCGGTTCCAATTAGTTCGGATAATCGAGGTTCTACTGTAATTTTTTTTTTGCGGTGGGGGGGATGTAAAAATTAATCTGGAAAACAGTTGAAGTAAAATTATAAGCCAAAATGGCCCAACTTACTATAGTACGTGGTTTTAAATTTTCCCTGGTATTGGGATCAGAGTTGACTAATCGGTGGAATTGGCAGATGGAATCGGAGGGATCGGTATTGGTACACCACTATTGGTTTGGTACATTTTTGTTCGGTACGGAAGTGTTCGGTTTAGTTCGGTTCGGCTGAAAAATTGGTGTTAATTACGGGCATACGGCCTTAGAAGCAGCAGTTTTTCAAGTTGGTTAAGCCTCGAGAGATTTGTGATGCAGACTCTCTGTTTAGGTTTTCTGTCGGTTATGGGTTCGGCCAATTTACATTAGGGATCAGTTTTGCAAGATCATTCAGTTCCAAATTTTTTTTAACTGATTGTCTTCATATCTTATTCAGCAGGGAAAAAAACGAGATTGGTACCTTACGGAGCGTCAAAATGGAGTTTTCGGCAGGCCATTACTTCCCATTTTCTAACTGTTCCAACATTTGGAGGGCATTTGCGTCGTGAAAATTACAATAATATTTTTTAAATGTATTGAGATGATTAAAATATGAAAGCTTGCGGTTCTTTTCAATTGATGTAAACACATGACTTGGTTAATTTTGTTTGTTAGTGGGGTTCTCCATCGTGGAAACATCATCAATCCAGCCAGCATGAAGCAAGCCCTGATGGCCTCAGCTCGCCGCCTCACAGGAGTCAACATGTTTGAGCAAGGCAGTGGAAAATTAGATCTACTCAAGGCGTACCAAGTTTTAAGTAATTACAAGCCCCAAGCAAGGTATTTATTACATTTTAAGCATCTGATTTGTTGCATACACTAATATTGTGTAAAATCACTGTAACATTATCGGACGTGAATTGAAACTACGGTAATGTCATGTGCGTGACCTGCGGGTTACATGAGACTGCAGGTATAAGAGTTTCTTTGTACTCTAAAACCAAAATGCACATTTCTCAATAAACTTAAACATTCATATACTACACTGCAATAGTACTGTGATACAATTCACGCGAAAATCGATTAGTGTCAACTCTCGATTTTGACACTTTACTTTCTCCTTGCATCGTTTGTAGTAATTCTTGACAACTTGCCACTCTTGTTTTGATTTCACTTGTTTTTATTATTTTTGCATATGACAAATTAGAAATCAACTTGTAATGAATGGAAGCCAATTTCTTTGTGTATTGGAGTGTTGCACTGTTAATCGCTTAGGTATCTTTGGATTTAACTCCCTGTTCTTGGAGTGCCTAACCAATAATCTGATTCAGAGTGCATGTTCAGTAATGTGGGGTTCGCACAAGATGCTTGAAAGATCTTGAATTCTCCTTCTTAGAAATCCTCCTCGCTGTGTTAGTTAGATAGTGGGATGTCCCTTTGCTTACGGCACCTTTTAACCCCTATTTGCATAAATTCTAACCTAATTTATCAAAATTTCCCGTTGAATTGCATCACTTCCGTTCTCCCAGCTCCTCGTTCCCGACGCATCAATAATCCACTGTTTCTTTTGCCGTCAGCACGAGCTGTTGAGTTTTCTTAGGAAAAACTCTGGTGCTGACACAGGACAGTTTCGAGTGCACTCGGTGCTCTCAATGCGGAGCATCACTCTCCCACAATTGGGGCAAGGGCAACTTGGGCAACGCCATCCGTCTTACAGTCCCACGATCAAAAGGGGGTAGGCTGCAGCATGGTGGGTCTGGTGCTGCAGAAGATGCAGCTTCAGGGCCAACTGAAAGTGCCAGGTAAGAAGAGCTGCTGCTGCGCCACATCTGGAATCTGTAGCCCATTATCTTACTAATACAGCGAGGAGGATTTCTAAGAAGGTGAAATAAGATTCTACCACAGAATTTGTTCTCGCAGGAGAATCTAAGTTCTCTGGGTAGAATCCAACGACGCTGTGTTAGTTTCATTGCCCACCTGCCTCCTCTGGCACAGGTATTACCAGCGGGCAAAAAGGACAGTGGATTATTGACGCGTCGGGAACGAGGAGCTGGGAGACCGGAAGTGGCGCAATTCAGCACAAACTTTTGAATAAATTAGGTTAGAATTTATGCAAATAGGGCTTAAAAGGTGCCGTAAGCAAAGGAACATCCCAGTGTCTTAACTAACACAGCGTCGTCGGATTCTAGTCGGAGAACTTAGATTGCGAGAGTAAGTTCTCTGGTAGAATCTTCATCTTCTTAAAAAAAAAATTCCAGGCTTTGAACTCCTTGAAATTGTTAGTTTCTTCTTTGAAAGTCATTAAGTTTAATTTTTGTTCTCGTAATTAAATAATGCTCTAGCTTTGAGCAAGATTAAGACAAACTTGCAGTATGTTTTAAATAACTTGCATGTTTGTTGTAAAATGCTGCTGAGCCTATTTTTGAAATTTTGCTGCTCCACGCACTTTTATCAGTTGTTTACAAAGCGATTAAAATGAATTTAGGAAAATAAGGTGAAGGAAAAAAAAACATTTCCTGATAAAACTCCTTAATTCACCCGGTGAAATTCGAGCCAAGGCATAACCTATCTGCAACAACAACAACAAAAGAAAAACCACAACAATTACTTTCCCTCCGCCTTTTTTTTCCTTGACTATTTTCCCTGTGGTTTTTTGTACATCTACCTTTTTACCGCTGTTTTTTTTTCCCCATTACGTGCACAATTAAAACATGAACGTTTTAGTGTTTGATGAGATGTTGGTAATGATAAAGGTTGATTGGTTGACCAAACTATTGTATTGGTCTTTGAAAAGTCCTTGCAAAATTATATTGGTTTTGAAAAAAATTCTGTGAAAGTGCTTAAAATTCTGAGTGTGTTCTTTTGCGAGCACTGACAATGGTTCTTTTCATGGATGTGTCATTTAGCATTAAATAAAATTGTCAAAACATTTATGTGACACAACTGAACTTTACTTAAATGCATAAAACAAAACTGATTTTTATTTAACCAAAATCGAGTTACTTAGTGACCCTCTGCAACAATGATCGAATTGAAACGAATTTTTAGTAACTGCTCACCCCTACTAAATTTGCTGACTAATATAAAGATGCAGTCCAAAAAAGCAAATACTATAAAATCCGAAAATGGAGAAATGTGCTTTGCGAGTTCTTTTCAATGTAGCTCTGGAAATTCATTTTTTTTAAACGCTCAATATCAAAAAGACAATACTGCACTGTAGTGTGTGAGTTTGCGACAGTTTTTGGTGGTGATATTAAACTTCATCCGGCTGTCTTGAAAATTGTGGCCTCTTTGTTTGTAAGGGTTTTACATGACACCTTGGTTAAGCACCTTAAAATTATTATCAGCCTATCAGAAGGATTTAGACTTTTTTTTTCTAGAATTTAGACAACTGCAAGGCCATCCAAAACAAAACAAGTCATTTTGTGGACCCTAAAATATCTGTTTCAATCATAGACAAGCTTATCTACATTAGCTATTATTCTCTTTTTCGTATGGGAAGATTGTTTTTCTTACTTGTCCTTGGGGATTAAATTCGTCTTTGTGAAGTGACTAGGCCGTCTTAGTTAAACTATGTGTCATACACAGTGTTGCAATGATCATGTGTGCGTGACATTCTTAAATCTATATTATTTGCTTAACTGTGGTTTATTTTTATACTTTCAGCTTAAGTCCAAGCTACATTGATTTAACCGAATGCCAGTACATGTGGCCGTATTGTACTCAACCCATCTACTACGCAATGATGCCAACCATTGTTAATGTTACCATACTAAATGGCATGGGGGTTTCAGGGCGCGTCATTGGTAAACCACAATGGCATCCGTATACCCCTCAGTACGGCCATCACTTGGACATTGCCTTTCATTATTCTGAGGTACTTTGGCCGTGGTCAGGATTCTTGGCCGTTTTGATTGGCGTCTCAAAGAATGCTGTCAATTGGGAAGGGACGGCACAGGGTCATGTGACTATCACGATTGAATCTCCCCCACTTGATGGCGAGAAGGAGCCACGCACATCGACGGTCAAACTACCTATCCGAGCAAAAATCATTCCAACACCACCTCGAAAGTAAGTCGTAGTTACGTTCTATCTATGCTTTTCTACTTTGCTACTTAGGGATTAAGCTGTGCTATTACTAACAGCTCTTTGCTACTGAAACATTTGCTAGATTCTGGGATTCTAAAGCAGTGTATTACAGAACAAGTTAAATTGATATAAAACCTTTAATAAATATATGTAGCAGAAAGCCAAATGCACAAGTACGAAAATTAAGAAGTCTTACTTATATTTCAACATCATGTACAGTATTACAAATGTGATGATATCCTCACAGTAAGCATGATAAAATAGAACGGGTGTACAATTTGAGCATAACAGCTTTGTCGTGTATCACCAAAATGTCAGAAGTAAAATTTGTATTTGGAGAGGGACCGATATTATGCTTGCTATAGGTCCCAAGAAACCAAGAAAGGGGAAAAAGGGAAAACTACCTTTCTCATATCTGGGACATGTAACACCTATGATTTTTTCTTTCTGCAAATACGGACTTTACTTTGTCCTATACGATTAAACTGTTTGAAGGGAACCCATCCTATTTTAACCTTACTACTCTGAAGAATGAGGATGGCATGTGCATTTACTTATTTATTTACGTTATCATGCACAAATTACAAAGTTTTGACTAAAAAAAAAGGCGGGATAAGGAAGAGAAGAATGAGGGACTTCCTAGGGAAGTGAGTTGGAGCAGCAGACTGCCGTGCCCTAAACGTGATTGTGGGGATGCTGCAAGTCTATTGGTGGCCAGACTGAGACTTTACACCGGGCATCAAGTGGCTATATTCTTTTTGCAACTGTACCTCCTAGACTACTATGGCTAGTTCCCTGCACGTCTTCTGTAGCCGATTGTCAGAGGCAAGACTAGGCCTAACTCCTCACAAAGCAGCCTGTTTCAAAAGCACTGCGAGGTTGAACTGTAAAACTTTTTTCATTTGTGCGTTGCTGTTTGCTACTTACTTTTTCATTGCATATTTTAGTATTGTACCTACATTGCGTATCAAAATGTTATCTACTAATTTTCAGTTTTTATAATTCGGATTCGTATACAAAAATTCATAAGAGGATTTGTATCATGTACTAGCATTGCGTTCAGGTGTTAGTCAATGTTTGGAGTTTAAGGAGTGTGTTCATCGCCTTGCAGTTTTCATATTTGTTAGTTTACATATTTGTGACTACCAAGTCAAGTATTTATTTCGTTCAAGTTCGTACTGTGGAACATGACGAAATTCCAAAATTG
>JAHWFP010031838.1:27646-53361 GCA_023313725.1 Lithobius niger
GTGGAAATATGCATGTATTTGTACTTGGTGAATTGACAATTTCGGAAGCATTTATTGCTAAGTGAAAATGTTATTGGCGTCTTTTAAAACATAGGATTAGCAAGGCGAATGTAAATGAAAAGCAAATAAGATGCCTTTCGTGAAAGTATGTGATGCTCTATTTCAACTTATGCCACTTTCAGGAAACTACCACAGAGTTTTAGTATATTTTCAAGTATCATACTCTTACGCATAATGAGAATCCTATACTTCACACACACAATGAGTGCCTTAACGAATACCTACCTCTTTGAGTACCTTAATGTTCCTAAGAGCAATGGTGTAAGAAATTCATTGCACTGAAGTATGAGAAAAATTATCATCCAAAAAAAGTATAGAGAGTAATTTGTTTGTACCGGTGCTGGTGCTAGACTTGACTAAACTCATCCCGAGCCAGCAACAAGACTGAACTTCATGGTTGAATTTGAATGAAGATTCGGCAGAAAGTCTATTGGCTTATGATGTCAAGTAGTCCCTACTACCAATTTTTATAGTCATAGGTTAGAATGACAGAAGGCAACACCATGTTAAGTCGATTTTTTAACCTGAAAACTAATGGGGGAATTTCACCACGCGGCGGCAGCTTATTCAAAGGTTGCAGACTCTGAACGCAAATGACTCCTGTCGTATTGACGTCCAACGTCGTTGTTTCACAACCTTAGCTCTAGGGTTTCTGGTCCTAAGGTTATCAGCGACAATGAGCGAAGATTTCTTTAGCATGTTAGAGGAGTTAATTAATATACTTGTATGCGAAGATTAGATCTCTGCTAAGACAAGCATGGGAAGTCTGAGTCATCGTAAGCGTTCATTGCATAAAAGGTTGGATAAACCAACGGCCCATTGTGGCATGACGCTGGAGTCTTTCCAGTTTGTCTTTGTTGCGTTCAAGTCTTATTCACCAAGATTGGTTGGCGTATTCATTGATGCTCCTAACAAGACTGCAATACAGTTTATGGAAAATCTTTGGTTGAGCCTTGAGGTTCATCAAAGGTATTTTGAACTGTAGCAAGCAATGAATAAGCTTTCACAACAACCGTTTCACATGTGTAGAGAAAGAAAGAAAGACTACCATCAAAAATTATGCCCAGATCCTTTCGTGAGGATCTGCCCAGGAGAAGTCTATGGCACCAAGGTTGTAGGTATATGTAGGTATTGGGTGTCTGATCTGATGACACATCACTTATTGTCGTTCAGATTTATACCCTCCACCCAGTTTGTATTAACACCTAAAAAAGTTGGTATAATGCCTTAGTACTGCTTGGTAGCAGCAAGCGTTGTATAAATTTATCTTTGTTTTTTTTTTATTTGTTCGAAAGTGACTTTCATGATGACCAGTTTAACCATTCATTGAAATTGCAATGCACTCAATTGTATGAAAATGACAATATTTTTAAAACTCTTGTCTCTTTCTAAATTCTTATTTTAGTAAACGCGTGCTTTGGGATCAGTACCACAATCTACGTTACCCTCCTGGTTATTTTCCACGTGACAATTTGCGAATGAAGAATGACCCCCTTGACTGGAATGGTGACCATATTCATACCAACTTCAGGGACATGTATCAACGCCTCCGAAACAGCGGTTATTACATTGAAGTTTTAGGTATGTGTCGTCAGTGGGCAGCCAATGTATGACGGTCATGTGAAAAAAGGCACAAGCAGTAGAACATCAATCATCCGAAATTTTCTATCAAGTGTATCCCCTATTATTATTTTTTTATCCTGTCAAGAAAAATCCCTAACAAACAACTAAAAAAAGAGAAAAAAAAATTAGTCAAAGTATCACACTATCATTGCCTTCCGATTGCTATCTGTTCACTTGCATGCAAGCCAAGGTGTAATCAAGTTTATTTGTATCTTTAGTCAGCCCCTTTTCCCTCTAAGACTTCCATGATCAGTCTAATAGGTCATTCCTGGCTAGGCACAATGGCCCCGTCATTCATGCATTTGGGCGAAGCAAGGTTCTGAGGCCTTACAACAGTTTTGGAGAACGTCATACATGTCTAAAATCAAATTGGTAACAAAGTAAAAACTATTTGATTTTGAGCATAGACAAAGACTAAAAGGATGCGGTGAGCCTGAGGAGCTGTATCAGCACTTTAACAAACCTAACATTTCAGTTATTTTTTTTCAGCTGTGCTTTTGCTGGTATGTATTTAAAACTAGTGCCGTATTATTATTTTTCAAAATAATAAAAGTAAATTGACCGGTTTTAATCAATTTCCATGTTAATACTTTTCCAAGAGCTTTCGAGTGGTACGCATCTCACATTTGTAGCTTAAATCTTTCTTAAACCTTTAGGGGGACGGGTGAGTCCAGATCTGCCTATGCTTTCTAAGACTGGTGTGCCTGCTGTAGTATCTTCATTTTAAATAAACAGCTCTTTTATTGATCAGATCAAAAACTTCCAGTAAAACTAAAAACAGGATACGACAACCAATTTATTAATTTAAAAAATAATGACATCATTCCCTTACTTCAAGTGTTGAGAAGTTGAGTTTTTCCTACTGGCGAGTTAAAAGCCATAATTTTGTTTCATTTTGCCAGTCGTGGGCAAAACAAAATGACGCCAGTACAGTCCTTAAAAGGTTACCGTTAATTATTAAACAAAAACCAAACACACCCCCCCCCCCCTCCCAAAAGAAAATAAGAAAGGTAGATTGCTGTGCTTACTAACAAAGCCATAAAACCAAGAAAACTGAAATAAAGACAGTAAAATGAAAATAAAATAATAATTTGTGTTAAAGTTTATTAGTATTTTCAGTTTACTGTCTTTGATTTTGATGTTGTGTCTGACAGCCTAATTCATTTGAACGGATGATACATTGTTTACTAACAATTTTTTTAGATTGAAGGGACAGTAGCCAGATTTCACGAAGTTGTGAAATGTGACATTCAACCCTTGAAGAATCGGGGAAAGCGTGAAACAGTTGCTTATCCGGATGTAAATTTTGTAACTCTTCTGAAACATTGAATGTTTCAGGTTCTCCATTTACCTGCTTTGACTCCAAGCAATACGGAACACTCTTGCTGGTTGATAGTGAAGAAGAGTATTACCCCGAAGAGATTTCAAAGCTGCGTCGTGACATAGATACTGGATTATCTCTTATCGTCTTTGCTGATTGGTACAACGTGTCGGTGATGAGGAAAGTCAAGTTCTACGATGAAAATACTCGGTATGTTCTCATAGTGAGCCGTTGATCAGCTGCTCTTTGCAATTTATCTAGTCTCGCATAACCTCATTACTAAGAAAGTGTAAAAGGCTTAGTTGACAGGCATGTGTTCAGTCAGCTAGAACGTCTTGTTAACTAGGGCACATTTGAATGCCTCTAGCAGGTACATCAATTACTGTCAAATGAAACTTAAGAGAAATAAAATAGGCTGATGGCTTATTTCCAATTTACTTTTAAATGGAACTATAGATGTATGCTCTGCACCTTGCTCCGCACTTTTTTTATGATGCCAACTGGTACGTAACCAGCTTTGGTGTTCTAATACTGACGTAGGAAATTGGTAACTGGATGGTATCGGTGTCGACATTTGTGATAGTGGTAACTTTCACAGAAATATCGGTAACTCTGGAACCGTTTGAGATTACGACGTACGGTTCGTAGCGCTTTGTTCAGGAAATCACTGAGTATCTTCCTAGCTATGTTTTAACCCCGGATTACTATTTAAAAATTATTTATTTTAATAATTATTGGACTTCTGTGGAAAACTACACTGATTGGAATTCAGGATTTCCACCAATCCTAGACCGTAAAATGGATTTAAAACTTTTTAAAACGCATACTATCAAAACTGGAGACATTCACCTATCTGTGAATTTTTGATAACTGAGTAGTTATCTTCATCGGGCACAATAAGGGTGGTTTTTGTGAACTCTGGCTACATCTTTTTTGTTTACATCATCTGCTTTCAAGTTCAAAGACGCACGCGAGCGTGGCCTCCGGTATTTACTAGGCCGATCTCCCACATTGTCTTCGATCTTCCACACTCCTTCAGCAAAAAAGAGTAGTGTTCACGGTTTACTAGGTGCAACACATTAAGATTGCCTGGGCCTTGAAAATTCATAAAGGGGACCTTGTGTGCCGAATAGTGTTGTATTGCAATTGATTCAAGACACCGAAGGAGATTGTTTCTAGGATTATAGCAGTAACGGTTTTTTAGGACGAATTCTATACCGATTCTGAATAAAAAAAATCGTAGGAATGTGTAATTGGAGAAGCAGTAAAAAGTAACAACCCAAATTTTTAGTAATAAAAATGGTTTTTTGCGAGTTTTCCATTTCTCTGAGCCCGCCCATCAGGGAGGTTGCCGGTGTGAAAAAATGTGAAAATTTGCTATTAGTAAAAAAAAAAATTGAAAAACGTGACCAAAAAGTGAAATAACGAGCAATGTTGTGGAAAAAAAGGCAAAAACGCACAAACGCAAGTAAAAAATCCAGAAGAAAGCAGTAAATGTTTGCAGAAATAGTGGATAAAATTGTGTTATAAATTTGTGAAGCTTCTGACAGGTCTGATTTTTTTAAGTTGTGTTTTTAAATCTTGTCATAAGCGTATTATTATTATTAATAAATACACGAGCAGAATAATTACGTGGATGTAACATTATTTTTATTATAACAAATGTTACCGGCATCCTGAATTGGGAGAAAAAAAAACCACGGAAATTATAGAAAAATTAGAAAGATTAATGTGAAAGAAAAATGTATTATTGAAGAATTGTGCAACAGTGAAAATGGACGAAATTGTGACGCAAAAATTTTAAGTATGCAAAGAAAGGGAAAAGTGGATGTTAAAAAAAAACGTAGGTACTGGTACGTGAAAAATGTGGAAAAATGAAAAGGAGGATTGTGAAAAAATGTAAAAAGTTCAGGTATCCCCGGCAGCACCCCTGCTCTCTACATCCTACATTCTGTCAAGTGCACTGTAGATAAAACTGAGGATTGCTGGAAAACAGCATGCGACCCAAGTTGTGAACCATGTAGCTAGGTTGTTAATGTAGATGTATGCTAACTCTTCGAACAACCAGCTCAACACACGCAGAGCTGCACAAAGAGCTGCAAATTCAAGGGTGAGTGTAATTGGAGAGCTTGCAAAAACAATTTTAATGCTGAAAATTTTGGTTTTCATAACTGTGGAATCATTCAAAAATTTGGTGGCTGTAATGTCAGAAATGGTTTGATAACCTAGTTGGTTATTAAAAACGATAGTAGTCATCAAGGTCGTCGAGTGCTGAAGTAAATGAGTTCGGAGTTAGTGTTTTTGCACGGGGTCTATTTTAATGATTATATGTTTGCATGTTTTTAGGCAGTGGTGGATGCCTGACACAGGTGGCGCTAATGTGCCAGCTCTCAATGACTTGCTTTCGTCATGGGGAATGGCTTTTAGGTAAATAGTTTGTTGTCTATTTAATGAAACTAGTTTAAGGCATAAAAAAATTCAATTTGTGTCTCGAATGATTCTTTAATGGAGCATTTTTTTTACTGCTTTTAGTGATGAAGTGTATGAAGGAGATTTCACCCTTGGTGTACATGAAAGTAAGTTTGGATCACTAGCTAAGTAGGTTGTTAAAGTGAACTGCCTCTGTGCCATATAACTGCTCTGAACAGGTCCCTGTGCACTAATACGGTATCGCAATGTTCTGCACCAAATGTGCAGAATGTTCAGCATACATGCTTCACCCAAGGTCAACTTATATGCTACTGTTCTTGCTTTACGACGTCAAAGGTTCTATCCTAGCTAGCCGTGAATTTTGTATGGTATATTTTATTCATACAGGTAAATTTTTGTACAACAAACTTGAAGGGGATGCCAAAAAAAAAGTCTGTTGCACTGAAGTTTCATTATAAAGAATAATAATAAAATAAAAATTGGTGTGCATTAAAATAAATTTTTTTTTTATTGCTGTACTATTAGTAACACTTATGGCACATTGGCTTGTTTGGATTGGGCTTCAATTTTGGCACGACCTTTCAGGATTGTTGAATGATGAATTGTTGAGCTTGAATTCTTTAACAATGAAACCTTTCTTGTGTCCAGCATCTATTGCTTGCTTGCAAAACTTTAATTTTTGTTTCTAACGAAAACTGCCTGCATTTTTTGCTGTCCTTGGAGCCACAGTTGTTTGTTGTTGCTGTAGCGAAACACGTCTCACACCACTGCGTATACGCACGTGAGTGGAAAGTGGCTGTATTCTGCGGGGTTCACACAGCAATAACACTGGCACAGTCCAGGAACTAACTGGAGAACTATATCGCAGAAACCTTGTGCCAACGTAGCAATAATAAATAAATCGCAGTTCGACCTAAAATTTTGTTTTTGATATAACAATATGATTTTATATTCGTTGTAAAGAGGTATTACAGTAAAACCTCGATAAGTCGAACTCTAGCGGGACTGGCACTGCAGTTTGAGTTAAACGGAGACGTATTAAGACACAAGACTGGCTGGGGAGTCCCGAGTACATTTCTGCAGCCAATGTTTGCTAAGTCAGAAAAAATAACAGAAATACTTTTTCGGTATGACGGTGACACAAAATGCATGGTGGCAAGTAATAAAATTACCATCTGGAGTTTGAGTTAACCGATGTTTGTTTGAGATAACAACGTTAATTCTGTATTGGGCCAACCAAAGAGCAGAAATGGTGATTCTACAAGAGAACTTGTTCTCACTGGAGAATCGAAGTTCTCAGAGTAGAATCTGACGAAGCTATGTTACTTGTTGGGATGTCCCACTTACCGATTGGTAAGAGGGACATCCCAACACGTAACACAGCATGGAGGGATTATATGAATGAAAAATGGTGATTCTACAACTTGTTCTCGCAGGAGAATCGAAGTTCTCAGAGTAGAATCTGACAAAGTTGTCTTACTTGTTGGGATGTCCCTCTTACCCAATTCGGTAAGAGGGACATCCTAACAAGTAACACAGCGTGGAAGGAATATATGAATGAGAATGTAACTTCCCGTGGTGATGAATCCTTAAGTTGAAGCATTTTTCACACGGTTAAATAGGTTGTTTACTGTGAATTTTCACGAATCCAGTCAATTCATATCTTCAGAAGGTTGGTTTCACTACTATATTCTTTGCTCCACCTTGAGTTGGTTGTTTTACCATCTCTACTGTTGGTGAGCATCAGATGGATTCTCCCAATCTCCGGTCGACGTACGTTAATTGGATTGTCATTCATTGTTCCAACATATCGTAACAACAAACTTACCTTGACAGAGGGCCGCCACCGTCGTGTGATCACCAACACCAACTCGAGGTGGAGCGTGGGAAGCAGTAGCAAAACCAACCGTCTGAAGATATGAATCGACCGGATTCATGAAAATTCACGTGTATACAACCTTTTTACCTTTTGCACCGTGTGAAAAATGTCTCAAACTAATGAGGTATTATGAATTACTGTAATACACAAAAAAAGTTTATTGCACCAAAATTTTCGTAGTAATGAATTTCGTTGTAAAGATATTTTGGTTAGTATTACTGTTATCTCTCTGTGGGTCTTTGAATAATTTCGATGCACTGATATTTTCATTAAAAAGAAAAGAAGTTCATTGTGAGGAAGTTTCACCTGTAGTATAATCCTTGGATTACAACACAATATGTCCTGAGGTGAACTTATGCATTTAAACATGAATTTATTCATGGGATTGAGTTATGGGAGGGCTAGATGTGCAGTATTGAGAAAAACTGATACGTACATCATTTGGAGGCTACGTCCATTTTATTGCATTACATCAAAAGTGCTTGGCATCAAGGAATTTAAAAGAAATAAAAACACCTGAGTTATGTTAGTTAGTTTTTTTTTGATCTGCTCTTTCTTTCGAACCCACTATTCTATCCACTCGGCTTTGCTTCATCGCATTTTTTAGAAGCCATCAGGATAGATTGATGTATGTTTTCAGACATTACAGTTTCGTACTGTCTGCAAGAGATGCTGCTAGAAAAAAAGTCGGCAATTTATGTGTTACGATTTTAACACATTTAAACTCCCACTGCAGTTTTTATTTTTGCCTGATTTTGGAATTTCAGCACAGATGCACGCTGAAGCTGTGCAGCTTCTATAGCCAAACTAGATTGTGTTAAAAATTAACCAAGCAGCTATCAATTGTCATACTGTACTCCTTTTGGTTAGTAAATCTCAAGATGCTAGGCTAACACATTTCTGATACATTTATCACGTGTGTGGTGTCAACTTGTAAATACAAAAATGCTTCGCATAACCATGAGAGTTTCTTTAACCCTTTGCGTGCCAGTATTTATTCACAAATAAACCATACCTGGCCATAATTTCCCGGTGTTAAGTACAAGGACTGACATTGTCCGCTTGATAAAATTGTTAAAAACTGTGTAACAAACTTTTTTATGTGCAATTCGTTGTGTTATAATGTAAACAAATGCACCCATTTTTTGGTAGCACGATTAACAACACACAGGCTTCCAAAAATTACGAGAAAAGTTCTAAAACTAACAACAAAACCATCACGAGAATTAAATGGACGTCATATGACGTTTGTTGCCTCCCAGAGACATTTATTGAGGACGTCACGTTCGTGGCCCACGAAGGGTTAACTGTCATATACATTCCACATTTTCCATAATAATTTTTCAAGGAAAATAAGTATAAAGTTGAGGGTTGGACCAGTTGGAAGCCGGCAAAATATAACGTTAAAAATACTGTATTGAAACATTAAAATTGTTGATGGATAGTCAAAGTATTGTTTGGTTCTTTTTTGAAGAACATTTGACTGACCACTGATACAAATCGTTTACTACAAATTCGATAAGATCGCTTCAATTTTATTGATTTGTACGTCTCAGAAATAGTATGTTATTGCCCAGCGGGTGGGTTGAACAAAAATGGTAAAAGAAGCATGTTTTCAAAAGAGAATGATGTATGTCATATTTACTCAACTTTTAGATCGTTTTTTTTCCATGAAATTTTTATAATCGGGGACACACCTTAAACTTGTATGTGGATGTAATTTTGTCCGATTTTTCGCTTGTTAATTTTGTTAATATGGACCAGTTCAAACATACTCCCCTTTCCCCACCCGCAACAAAATTCAGTGTTTATGATTAATCAGTGTTAACACCAGCGTGTGATAGTATTCTGCTTTGTTTAGTTGGACGTTACCATTTTAATTTTGTCTCTTTCTTCCTAGTGTTTTACGCATCTGGGAGCAGCCTGGGTCGGTTTCCTGCTGAAGGCGTCGTTATCTCACAAACCCTAAAAAATCAAGGTCAGTTTATTTGTAGTTTTAGTAGAATCTCGATTAACTGAAGCCCCCTTTCTTGGAAAGTATTAAAAAGTGTGCTGTTTTTAGACTAGGAATAAGAAATAAGCTGGCTTTATTTTTGTTTCACATATCGTTTCATTACAAAATTGTCTTTCACTGGTCTTAAACTGTCAAGCAAAATTAAACCATAGGCGCATTATACGGGTGTGTGAGTAGAATAATTTTCATTCGAGTTGAGCTGAGTTTGCAAGTTTGCAACAGAAGAACCAAGTGTCGAGCCGAGTTCGAGTGGTTAACACACTTATTTTGCAAGTGTCTTTTTTTTATTTGTTAGTGCAATAACAACTAAGATGCTTCTTAGTGGACGGTGCTGGTCAGTGTCTACAAGTAGTTTTCCAGTTTTTAGGATATAACTTTAAAAAGATATGAGTTAGTGGTTTTTAATGTACACCACCGAGCAGCTCTCGTCGAGACTATGAATTTGGTATATATGAACGTCTAAATCGGTCAAAAATTGGCGAAGTTTTCGCATTTTTACCGGATTTGAGTTTGGTTGGGATAAATCGTGGCTAGTTTGAGTAGATAGGAAACTTGGCTCGAACTTGAAACTTTCGAGGCTCGCACGCCCCTAGAACAATACGGCTGCACCTTCTGATGATAGCGCTAACCTTAACGCGTCTGTGGTTAACTAAAATCAAAACTATTAACGTATCACATCAAGCTGGTTAGGGTAACCAAATAACGACTGATCGTCTGTGTCCTAATGTTTTTTTATTATTATTACTTTGATGACATTTTTTTGCATTTTAAATACTTAAAATTAGCCTTGACGTGGCACTGAGCTCTTAACCTGCTCATTCTCTTACAGCTGGTGACCTCAAAATTGTACCGTTGTAGATTCTCAGGACTTTGCTGTTAGTGGAAGTTATGGAAACGTACTCCGCTCATTTTCTATGTCGTCATGGGATTATGTATATTTTATGCTTGGCTAAAAGCAAGCAGATGTTTACTTAATTTGTTTTAAATATTTATTAACAGGTCAAGAAGTACTTAAAGGTGAAACAGAGAGCGTACAACATGTGCCAGTACTTGGACTCTACCAGACCAAGATGAAACGTGGTGGACGTATTGTTTTATACGGAGATTCTAATTGTCTGGACAACAGCCATTTACAAAAAGGTAAGTGGGAATCTGTAATTACTGTTATTTGATTTCCAATCAAGCCTCTTTCGCCATTTACGTGATGTGCATGCAAATGTAGTCGACATGATATAACGAACCACTAATAAGGAATTTCTCTTTGTAAAGAACAATTTTTAAATATTTGGTTGGCCACCTTCTATTAATATGGTAAAAATACCTATACAAAGAATGTCTTTAAAGAGAACTCTTCTTCATCCTAGAATCCTCCTTAGCTTCCTACTTTGGGATCCTTCCGTGCCACCCGGCGTCTTGCAAAAACTCGTCGTATTGCATTATTTCCGAATTCCTTGGAAATGTCTGCAAACTGTGTCACTTCCTCCCCACCTTTGCCCCTCCCTCTACTTCTTACATCGGGTGGACCTTTTGATTTGTGTTTTGTTGAATGTCGAGGATCAGGACTTAAAGACTGAAACTCTTCCTTGTTCTCATACACAAATTCTAAGTTAGCGTTGTTGTAGGTTGTAACTTTAGGACGTATTTGCCTGCAAGGAGTTTTACGAATTGTAACTATTATGCAATGTAAAGAAAAAACTTTGGGTTTTTAACAAGCCGTTTATAAAACCGAACGTACTGCCAGTAAAATAGCTTGAGGTTTTCGTTTGTTTGTTCTGTAGTATTCATGTCGGGGAAGGAGTTGGTGTTTTGTATTGAGTGTTGCAAATGGAGCTAATTTTTTTTCCCCTTAGACTGTTTTTGGATGCTGGAGGCTTTGCTGGATTACACATCGCACAATCATTTGGCACCCGTATTCACTGAAGCAAAAAGCGAGTTCTCTAGTTCTGCATCTGATTTACCCTTAAGAATGGAAGGTAAGGCATGCGATCCAGTTACAGATAAGCTATTGACCAGTTACTAGCGTATGTCTATTCTCGCTAAAGTACCATCGCTTCATAATTGAGGAGTTTGTATTAAGGCATGAAGTACTGAAGATAAAAATAGTCTTACTTATCGTTAACGCTTTCTGGTAGGTACTTATAACATGAAAATGAAGAGGTGTCGCCTATTTTGTGGAATTGAGAAGTCGGGCCAGTTATGGGCCCCATGCACTGCTGCGGAAGATTGGTGTGCTGTGTGACCCGTATAGCCGTGCAGAAGTACCAGATTATTGGGCCCTTGGGTGGCATGGGTTCTTCGTGGGACTGGGGTTGTATACGAAGGATTGTTTCCGTTTCTCTCAAGGGAAAAACTAGGAAAACTGCATTTTCAACATATACGAAGTAATGTTGTAAAACTGAGCCATACAAGAAAGCCTACCAGGAGGAATGTACCTTTAAGGCAGAAAAGTGTTCTCATCTTTGTTTATGTAGCAATTTTGGCGTGTTGGGCCCATCAAAGATAAAGGTAGGGAAGATATGCGTACATCTACTCATACTTTACGCAGACTGGGGGTACCCCTAATTATGATAAGCGTTTCCTCAAACCCTCGCAGTGTCTAGTGTTTCTTGGTATTGAGGTAGAGCGTTGTGTGTGTGCAGCGATTGACGTTCGTGTACAAGCACGATTTTGGCAATGTGGCACTAGATTGAACTAAGTTTGAATTACAACATGTGTGAAGTGATGTTGTAAAACTGAGCGATATAAGAAAGCCAGCCGGGAGGAATTTGCCTTTAAGGTAGAAAAGCGTTCTCGTCGTTGTTTATGTAGACGATTTTGGTGTGTTGAGCCCATCAAAAAAAGGTGTGGGAAGATGTGCGGAGAACTACTCATACTTTATGCACACTGGGGTTGTACCCTTTATTATAAGAGTTTTCTGAACCCTCGCAACGTCTAGTGTATCTTGGTATTGAGGTTGAGATGATCAATCACCGCCCGTTATGTGTTACCCAAACACAAGCAGCTATGAATTCTGTGATAAGTATGCGGATAGCGTGGCCAGCAGTAGTCATGGTGAAAAAACTTCAGCGGATTTTGGGGTTGACTGAGAGCGTTGTGTGTGTGCAGCGATCAACATTTGTGTACGTGCGCTATTTTGACAAGGTGACACTAGCTTGAACTAGGTTTGGGTTAAAGGCTGTATATGTTGGTGGTGTATACGTTGCGCGGACCACCGTTCAGTAGCTCTTGGTTGAAAAGAGAGGCCACAGTGTTGATGTCAACGGATGCATCAGACATTAGTTGGGGCGCAACCGTTGGGGGTGCTTCCGCGCATAGAATAGATGGCTACCAGAGATGGTGTCCTATGGTAAAAAGCAGGGGCCCACTATGTTCAGTGAACTAACCCAGTTGGTCCGAAGCCTTTGCGCCTGGCAGCGCTGCTAAGCTGTGTTATACAGGTAGTGTTCATCCCGGGAAGACTAGATAGTGAGGCTGCTATTGTGGAGTTTTACTACATGTTGTGCCCTTTGATTTTTAAGGGGCTCTGCCATCGGTACCCAGATATTGACTTGTTTGCCTTGCTGGCCTCTGCCCCAATAAAGAGTTTTGTAGCGTGGGGGAGAATCCCAGGGGCAGAGTTTGTTGATGCTTTCAGCTTGAGCTTGTCGAATTTCTACCTTTGTTTGATTCTGCTGTGTCCCATGGTGGGACGTTGTTTCTGTAAGATTCCAGAACAAGATTAAGAGGGTCGGTACCCCAGGTATTGACTTGTTTGCCTCACCGGCCACTGCCCAACTAAAGAGATGATAGCGTGGTGTAGAAGCCTAGGGGCCGAGTTTGTAGACGTTTTTAGCTTGAATGGGGCGAATTTCTGCCCGTGTTGTTTTCCGCAATGTGTCATGGTGGGACGTTTGTTTCCGTAAGATATTCCCAGACAAAATTAAGAGGGCTGTGCTTATAACACCAGAATGGAAGAGTGCCGCCTGTTTAGTGGAATTGACAATGCGGCCTCACGCTGCCGCAGAAGATTGGTCTGCTATGGGACCCTTATAGCAGTAGAGGCACCAGATTAATGGGGCCCTTGGGTGGCATAAGATCTTGGTGGGACTGGGGTTGTATTCCGAAGGAGTTCTTTGCTGTGATTGCGGTTTAGATTTCTTTGTTTGCGCGTTTTATAATCTTCCCAATTTGTTACATAGATGAGGAGTGCTTCATGAGGGAGAAATGGAAATTCTACGAAGGTAAGGTTCTTGCCTGCTGGAGAAGTGAGTGTAGAACGATGAATCTGTGTTACATAGAAGTCCCGCCCATCTCCCTGCGAGAAATCTTAGAAAAACCACTTTCAAAAGATTGGTTAAATGCATAAGGCAGGAAGGGGACGATGGAGCAGGAGTGATGCAGTTTTGCATTTATTTCCATAGTAAATATGTTGAGTGATGATGTTTAGAATGTGCTGTAGCTGGGGAGCGATCCCAATTTATAACACAAATTTATCATTCTCCACTCGGGAGAACTTGAGTTCTCCTGCAGGTAAGTATCTTACCCTGGTAGAATCAACAATTTTAAGACCGAATTTCAAATCTAATGTAGAGTCAGTTTCTATCGTTATTCTGCAGAAAGTGAATTTTGTGATGTTTTTAAAGCAAACTGGATTCAATTGAGCAAAACCAATGATTTTAGAGTGTACTGGATTTTGTTGTGAAAAAACAAAGAAATTGCAATAGTCGCAGTTTTGTTTGTGATCAAAAGAGAATGCTAAACCTACGATTAAAGTTTTACCAATTATACCTGTAGTATGGTGTTATCTGGAGTATTAAGTGGTAATGAACCATGCGAAATGCACGTTTTATTGCTTAAAACTTTCAGTTATTTCTTTAATGATTTATGTGATGGTTGTTTTTAGGAAATCATCTTTACCGATATTCCAAGGTTCTAGCTAACCACTTGGGCAATGCCCAGGCACGTCCTTTGCCGCAGTGTCCACATGTCGCCTGGGCTCCGCCCGTTCCCTTGAACAAGTCTGCTCCAACGTGAGTATTGTTACTCCGTTTAGTTGTAAGCCAGGTGTTAACTGGAAGACTTAGTCCTGTCCTCTTCTTGGCGGTTGTAATTTTCTAAATTAGTGTGGATTGCTGGCTTGTTTTATTATCTTGTTTGCTTCCTTCACTTTTGCCGAAAGAGTACATGAACTGCTTCATTATGGCATGAATATAAGAAGTGTAAGTTGGTAGTTAGGTTCCCAGTCGACAAATATTTTCCATAACAATTACGAAAGAAATTTGACAATAAATGCTCAAACATCATGAACCAACATTTAGGGATCGTATAGTTCCTATGTCTTTTGAAACATACCTTATTTTCCCACTTTTTTTTCTTTGGATTTGTGGTTCCCAACTTTTTTTTAAGTGATCTTATTCGAGAAGTTTATTACCAGCTGCTAAAAATAAAAATTATTTTCTTTGATGAACTGCAGCAAAACTCATCAACTTTACAGAAATTTTACAAAATGAATGCTTTAAAAAACATGGAGTATGTAGTTAATAGTTAAACAATAATTACATGGCACATTGAAATTGCTAATAGCGCCGATCTTTTTCCATCCAATATGGCACCAGGAAGTGTGTATTGTTTCAGATTCAGGAAAAACCTATTTATTGGTTTATCTATTTAAAAGAACCTGCAACATCATCTTCGAAACTCAAACTCGACTCAATACTGTGTCATGAAGCTGGCCTCGACGTGAAGTAGTTGAGTTCGCACACCCCTAGTGAATACGCGTCTGATATGTAGTCTACTATGCGGGAAGAAATTAAAAGTCAGATAAGCGACAACTGCTTTAGACCACGGGTTTCACTTCATGCGACCCCCCCCCCCCTCCCTCCCTTGCCACATTGGCTGCAAATTCAGCAATAATTCAACACAAAACTGACGGCGAAATGCCTTTGACATCCAGTGCATCATTTCAGGAATCGTTTTTCGATATGACAGCATGGAGCGATGTCGCGAAAATAAACCCTTGTGATCATTTTGTTTTGATCGTAGGGAAAAAAAAATACGACCTTATTTGGTTTTTCCAGGTGCTAACGATTGCTTAGAAATGCCTGTCGATAAACAACAATAAGACTAAAAGGATTCACACCAATAAGCCTTATTACCACGTGTCAGAGTGACAACATGCGGCTGATGTAGTTCCAACATGGGGAATAAATTCCAAATAACTGTACAGTAATAATTTTAACCGTAGTGATTGTTACCACACGCGAAATCGCAGGATGAAAAGAAAGTAGCAAAAGTAACAGTAAAGAAACGGTTCACTTAACAGCAGGAATCGCATACAGGAGGATACATGTTGATAGTACGCCGTGTTCCATCTCTCATTCTGGGTCGCAACCGCATGCGGCCAGTTGTCGAACGAGTGATCGTAATTATTTTTACCAATAACCTCCCTCAAAATTATGTGGAAAACATCACTCGTGCTGTGAGTAGTCCAAGCAAACCTTCTGTTAAGAAGTGTTGAAACAAGCTTGAAGCAAGTAAGAGTTTCTTTACTTCAAGCCAAGGCTGACTGGGTAGGCTAGAAAATACATGTCTCACCTCCTCGCTCAGCACCAGTTAACGCACCTGCCAGAAAGTTGACCCGCAATGCCACAATTAAGCCTTTATAACATCCTGCTTGTAGGGAGAAATCCCTTTACAGACGTTTGTTACAGCAAGAATGTAGTGTCTTATGAAAGGGCTTCACTGGCTATATCGGCAGCTAATCGCGAACCTTGATGTCAAAACATCTCTGAGAATTTACTCCGACAATGGCTTATGCAACAACAATTGAGAATTAACTAAATGGGCAGTAAATGAAGAACACGGTGACGTCTACATTGTTAAAAGTGCACATAAATGAGAAACGCAGTGGATAAACCACCTCAAACAGATTAGGCCATGCAAAAAAAAAATTGTTTGGTTTACGGGCGAGGTTGTAAATTGAAGCACCAGGCAACCAGGCATTTTATTTTATTTTTTATTTTATTTAACTGCTCACATTTGTTTGCCATTACCTTGCTCAAAGCTGAAAGAGTATGCAATCAGCTTAAAAATGTAAAATATTCTGCTGATCTGTTATTATGTCATGTAAAATTAAAAATATTTTTGTTTTTTCAAATAACTTCTTAGTCCTTTGAGCTAGGGGTTTGAAATTTGCACCATTGAAAAGCTCGTTTTGAGCCGGTTAAAATGGTATACTGGAATGCCAAAAACGGTCAAATTTGGTGAAAATACCATTTTTAGCGGGTGGACCAAGAATGAAATAAAAAATTTTGACCCACAATAATTTGAGGTACCCGCACGCGCCTGTAAACCAAACAATTAACTTTGTGTGGCCTAAGGAAAACAATTCATGAGTCCGGGAAATTAACCCAGGCCTTTGGATTGGGCCTCCGCTATGCCAACTCGACCACTACGCTAACTTGACACGCTCATGATCGGTACTAACTTGCTATGTGAATTCCCAAATTGATGACGACACGTAAATTGTTCGTTATTATTGCTGCTCATGTGTCATCCGTACTTGTTCGGTGTTGGCTCCATTGGGCTTCGACATTCATTCTAATTTATTAACTGCCAATTTCGTTTCTTTAAACGAAGTGGGTGGTTCAATTCGATCTTTTTATTGTCATAGAACGGATCTCACTCACTTATCCAGGTCCCTGCACAGGATAACATGGGTAAGAAAAAGAAAGTAAAATAACTGTCGTCAACTAAGGTGTTGATTAAAAAGAGAGAAAAAGAGCATAACATAAAAACAGAAAAAAAAGAAGCTGTGAGGACTCTGCGGTCGGTGCCTTGGCTGACTTTGAATGAGGGTGAACCATTCATTCAAAAAGTGATGCACTCGTTTGTCGTATTGTGTGTCAGTACATTAATTTCTGAACTTAAATCCAGAACTTAGTCGGATTTGGTCAGAAATAGAACGAATCAGTTTACGTGTTAAAAAGTTAATCATGGAGACAAACAGACCGATTCCCTGGAGTTCCTCTGCTGTGCTTCTCACTGGACATCACTACAGGTGTTATTCAAATGCAAAGGTACAAGACAGTAGAATGAGAAGAGTCGTAAAGGGACATTGAGTATCTTGTCTTCGCTGACACTGGGTTGTTGATGTTCTAATTGCTTTGTTGCCCTCATTGTTGCCCGCTTTGTTCCATTTTCAGTAGAGCTGGGTTGTGTTTTCATTACCATGACTGAAAACTAAGAGCTCAAGTAGTTGATGCAATTAAAAGCAGTAAATCCCCAGTAATCTATTGATAGTGTGGTTTTGTGCTGATTTGTGTTGCTGAGTATTTTTATCATGCTGTTTTTTTGCAGAAATCTATACAAGTCTCAGAAGCTGCTATCCATTGGGCTGGAAGCATCATTCCCACTAAAACGGAACGGTCCGCCACGGCCTTTACTGCCTGATTCTGTCAACCTGCCGTGGGATACAGCCGTGAGCGGAGCAGTCAACCGTAATCCACTAAACCCTGAAGCACATCATTCTCTGCCAATGTTTGCGTTTCTAGCGCTCATTTTAGCTGTAGCGTTTGGAGCTAGTCAGTGGTACAAGCAGCGCACACGACCCCGGCGCCGGAAACCCCGGCTGCGGAGGATGTTGCAGGCGATTCAAGCAAACAGGAGTGTGCCCGCCGTTTGACATTTGACACCGATTTATTGTTGTGGTGATATTGCGTGGTTGGATTCTCACGACAGTAAGGTGATTACTTAGTTTGTGTGACTAGACACACAACACAAAACGCACTGTGCACAAGAAATTGCATGTGTGTTGACGATACAGTCCTTGCGCAATCAAATTTGTCTATACTTTTCATTCCTGTGTGATTTTCATCGTCAGTTTTAGTGATATTGCTTGGGATTGTGTCAGACTGCAGCCTTTTGGGCATCACAAAAAACGTGTGTTCAGGGCATTTAATCGCACAGCCGAGTAACAATCATTACTGACTGTTATGTCTCATACGTCATTAGCTAGGTTATTACCCTCAAGTCGTTCAAAACTAAACCAACGTAAACTGTACCGTTAATGGATTATGTGTTCGCTCTCTTAAAAAAAAAGAATGTCGACATTGTGATTCTAGTTTACAGTTGTTCATCACAGCGAGTATGCAGTGTGACAAAGAAGAATCTGTATTCAATCATGGCTTGATACAAATGTATAAAACATTTTAAAATCAAGCTGTAGACCTTGCACAAAAAGTTTGCTGCTTACCTGGAAAACGAAACTCGTATACCTAAGATTATGTGTTAAGTGTGACAGTGTCTCTTCGTGATCGTTGACACTAAAAACCAAATAAACCAAGGATATGTACCAAGGATATTGCGTAAGCAGAACCGGCGTTTAGTGTTGTATGGAGTGAAGTCACATTTGGGTACAGTAATTGCTAAGTTAAAGTTTCAGGTAAGACATAGTGTAAACGTGGCAAAAGATATTTACACAGATTTCAGTGTAACATGTATTTATATGTTCCCTTCAAGAATTTTTGTTTTTGTGTTTTTGAGAGGGGAAATGAATTATTGATCTCCTTGTGAAGGTGGTGTGTAGGCACGTTGAAAAAAAAAAAGCACACACCTGTTTGGAGTGTACATAGATATCCTAACACACAGAAAAAAAACCAAAGATTAACAAATGATTGATTATTGTAGACCGGTCAGATAGGAATATTACAATTTTTTTTTACGTGCAAATTGTTGGCGTTGTTGTGTTGCAAGTGTGCTACTAATGTCTTGGTTTCTGTTATTTTGCTTACTGTATATCTTCCGTGATAAGAGATTTATTACTACTGTGTTGGTTTGTAGTTACCAAGTAAAGTTATTGAACACCTTTTTTTTTTCCACCCCCCCAAAAAAAAAAAAAAAACTTTAAATGTCTTACTTTAAATCGCTGTCAAAAAAATGCTACTACCTTGTTTATTAATTATTACGGCTGTACCGAACCGAACAGGGGGTGTTCGGTTTGGTTCGATGTTTGGCCTTTCTAAAGCAAAATACCAAACCGAACGTATTTTCACTTCTAATTAACGAATTTTGATGTTTGAATACACCATTTTGAAGTTTTTTTCGCCAGCTTTCTGTTGGTCCAGATGACAAGTTCCTAGCTCTGACAGTTCAGAAGTTATGAGGGGAATTGTAAAAGTAGAGGAGATTTTTTTATGTTTAAACTTAATTTCCACGTCTGTGCAATTAGAAATCCATCTGAAAATACCTACATTTGTTAAGAAACTTGTGCTTTGATGAATCTTTGTGAACCGAGTCTTTTAAAGTTGATTGGTTTGGTAAATTTTTGTTCGGTTCGGAAGTGTTTCGGTGTTCTGTTCATTTAAGGTTTGTTCGGTTCGGTTCGGTTTGGCTGAAAAATTCTTGTTCGGTACAGCCTTAATAATTATAATGAGACTGGCCGACAGTTTGTTCATGGCAAAGAAGTAGGTTTAGTAAATACAGTAAAACGTGTTCACGCTCACGTCTTTTGTTCGTAAATAATGCAACACCGGTTAGTGGTTGCTTTCTATTCGCATTATAAGTTTGTTGTTGTAATGCCAAACCTTAACATTGTGTTTTGCAAAATGGGAACTATCGATGCACATTTGAATGGTTGTGTCGATTTCCTTATTACTGCAAGTATATAATTTCCAACAGATCGTTAATGGTATGAATTAGGGCTAAAACAGGATTTGTACAGTGTAGGGCCTATTTTGTCAAGTATATTCCCGCTCTATTTTCTCTGTTCTAACAGAAATTTTCCATTAAATTAGTGTCCATTAACTTTTGAATATTTCAGTCACGCATAAACCAGACCCACATAAATTTTTGTGCCGATCTTAAAAATGTGTAGGTTTTTTTTATACCGTCAACCATTTATGGATTTATATCTTTCAATAACATTCAGACCAGCTAACATGCTTCAAATACTACGCTTTTATTTTGAATATTCTTCCACTCCCTTAATGCGTGTTTGTTCCCTTTTGTTGTCTATTTTTGTTTGACAGTTCGTTAATTGACTGTTAACTGTGTATTATTGTATTAATTAAACTTTAATGAAAAAAAAAAAAAAAACTTTCTCAAAATTTCACCTTTTGGAACAGAACATTTGAAATTTTGAATTAATCATGGCTGAGCAAGAGTTGGGCCTTTTTTGTCCGTTATTAGCTCACTACATAATGCTCACACTAGCTTGCTTCAGTTTCACAAAAGTTAAAAGGGATAACAACAGTAGTAAAAGGGATAAGCGCTTGGGTTTATTCTTCATTAAAGGAATACTAATCCATCACTTTTCTAATTTTTTTTTTATGGTAGTAAAAACCCTAAAAAACCATACTAAGAATTATAAAATCTTGTTTGTCCTGATAATAACGTCGAAATAAATAAAAACAACTGCCACTTTTAAAGTCACATATCCCTATGAGATACGGCACGAGCTCGCGCCACAGTGAGGCTGTTGGGTCAAGGTACCCTTCCCCTTGTGTTACATCAAGCTGTGATGACCCCGGGCAACACTATTGTGTTTCTGGCACCTGTGCAAGTGAGGCAGACAGCCTGGAATGCGGGAAGAAAGATAACATCACTCTGCGTGATTCAAAACGGGACTTTCTCCAACAATTGGGAGTGATTTACTCATCGTCTGCTTAAAGCAGGCATTTAAAAAATTTGTTCGGCTTAAGCAGTAACACCTAGCGTTAATTCCAGTACGTAAGCTAATGATAAAAAAATTCATAGTTAAAGGGTTTAGTATTCCTTTTATCTTTTTTGTCGCACGGTATGGTATAACACATTGAATTCATACTTGCCAAATGCTTAAACCAAGACATTCTTTACGCACAAGTTGTTTATTGTATAAAAAATTGTAAGGGTTGTAATGCAAAAGGGGGCGAATAATATCAGTAGCTTTTTACACTATTTATTCATAGCTGGTGTAAGTGAAACAAATCTATTTATAAACCACAGAATCTATTCTATTTGCCTGACTAATTTGGTTTTTTAACCAAATCTTGAATAGTCTTGTGACCCGCAGATAACTCAATTGTTTGTCATTTTTGCCGTGCATTATGTCTGTTACCTCAGGCTAGCGAATTAATTTAAATTGCCACGAGTGATCATGTTCGATGTAGGAGGATTCATGGCCTAAGATGTCTTGTGTCATGATTCACTTCAAAGGGAATCTGATATTTAATAATGCTGTCTACTACTGGTGAAGTACCTCGTGTAGTCCTAATTTTTAATATTTGCTTGTTGAATAGTGTATTTAATTTGTCCTGTACATACGGAAAGAAAGGTTTAGTTCATAGTAGGAGTAATTTGCAATTGATGTGAATTGTATTATTTGGTTAATTTAGACTCTCTTTATGCCGAATAACCAAGTGCGCCAAGAACGGTTCTTTCTACAGAGTTCCTAATCGGGAAGGTTCCTTCGCTGCAAAGTGCGAGTGTAGGGATTTTAAAATTCCTTGTACAACATCCTTGCAAAAGTCCGTAAAAACCTGTTAAATAAATTCAAACTATATCTACATTTTGATTGTACTGCAGAGATAGTGTGCGTAAACTGTAGTTTTACATTATACCGTAAAAAAGTTTCAGTTGGGGGTGGGGGGGTTTGAGATTTGTCTCTTTCGTTGTCTGACGATTTCGTTGATTTCTGGGTTGATACAGTGTTTTACAGTATTAGAAAAATTAAAATAAATTCTTTATACGGAGCCGTTCCTCTTCATAGAGGTGTTTTCACCCTACGAACAGAAGATGGCCAACAAAATAGTTAAAAATTGTTCTTTAAATGGAGGAATTATTTATTTGGATGTTCGTTATATCGAGAGTCTAATGTACTTTAATATTTTCACTAGGCTGCTATTCGAAAACTCCTATCTTCATATTTAGCTGTTTCGTAAGAACTACGTACTTTTGTCCAAAAACTCCCTCTTTTCTCACTGGCAAAATGTTGTGCTACCTTGCAGCCCTCACCACTTTGTGATGCCCTCTCCAGTGGTTGGCGACGTCACTTCCATGCCTTGCCAATAACTTTTCATTCTAGATATGTCAAGAGTAAACAACGTCTAATTTTTGCTGTTAATTTATTTCGATGTCCAGGTATGCTACACGGATAATACGTTCACACAGATGTCGTGGTTGACTATGATTTGTGTTACATTGTCACCATGTTGCTTGATTGACAGCCCGTGTGAGCAAGCTTGCCAAAGGTGTTCTCCATGGATCATCTAGGGAGTTAGGAACGTCGACAATTTTGTTGGAAACGTAAATTGGACCCGGTCTTTCCTTGATACAAGGACGTTAGGTGAATTTGCAATGGAGCACATCAGAAAATTTCCCGGAAATGGTGATTTTTGGGGTGGGAGGGACATCAATCTGCGTGCTCCATCGTCATTTAACCGGCCAAGTCATCGTTGGGGGTTGGTGCAAACCACGAGGCCAACACTGTAGCAGTGGGTTTGCTTACTGCACAGATGAAGTCGATGTTCGAAGAGTGGTCGAATTTAACTATTGTCGTCTTTCAATCGTTAGTGCAATTGGTGGTTCGAAGCAGCCAAGCAGCCGTGACAATGGGGATCAGTGTGGAGAGCCATCGGACCCAAGTTCATGCCTGATTAGTGTCAGTGCTCTGCCCCAGTGTAGCGCTGGTGGGAGCTCGATGTCAGCAGTTGGCCTTCCGTCGCAGTTGCTGTCCCAGCTACAGTTGCAAATCCTGCTGTTGTAGTCAAGTCGCCTTTGTCGTTGCAGTCTCAGTCACTTTGCTGGGGTAGTCGCAGTCACAGCCCTTGCAGAAGCAATTCCTGATGCAGTGGCAGACCCGGTCACCTTGGAATTGACCACGTGGACCCCCTGGAGATATCGAGGGCCCTTTCCCATTGTCTGTGCATCCAGACTTTCTGTTTCTACACAGCAGGAAGACGTGGTACCCGGCACCTGTGGCGCTTAATCCTCACGGGCGGATGAAGATTGTAACAAGCACGTTGGCAGGATCTGGTATCTCTTTGCCTGTGACTCGTCGCGTTTTGTATTGCCACCGGAGTTGACGATTGGGGTTTATGAGATGATTTAATTGAGTGGTTCGATTCTGGGAGTGTCTCTGTACATGGCGCAACTGATGTCGTTCCTTGAACACTTCGTTTAGCAGGGGTTTTCGGTGATGGCGATCAAATGTTGTTGCTCGGTGATCAACTCTGTCCTGTCTTGCAGTGCCTGTACAGAAGTGGCGTCCAGTGATGCTGCTTCCAAACTGATGGGAGCATTTGTAACCAGTGGCTGAGAATTGGGAAACTGCTCCCAGTTGGAACTTGCTCCTGGTGTTGGCCAGCTTGTCGAAGTCCCTGTATCAACACATACGTGAGGTTCGTCACTCCAGATACATTAAATGGCTGTGTGAGGTTCGTCACTCCACATATGTTAAATGGCTGACCATGTCAATGACAGCTCGATAGGGCGAACTGCTAATCTTTTCATATAATGGGGATTGTCTGCATTTTGTCAAAGATGGTACGTCGGTGTCAGTGATATTGCTGTTCAATCCAGCATTCGCGGCGAAGACTCGGCTGCCAGCCGAATTGATAAAGCCTATAGCTGTCAAAGGTGAGGATGACGAGAGGCTCCAGTGCCCGGTGAAGGTGCTTGCTTTGCTACTACCTTAAAGCCACAATGGGTAGTGGAGGGGGTGGCAGTTTAGGTTCTGCAGAGATGCCTCCGTTTGTGGCGTTACCCTCGGTGGAGCAGTAGGTGCCATCTGACCGCTGCCAAGTTGGCTCGGTGGTTGTGTGGGGTTCCTAGGTGCGCGTATGAATCCATAGAGGAGTGCAGATGGCTCAAAGGAAGTGAATGTTCACAAGCTTCGAGTGTTATCAGCTTCGTGGGCGTTTGCTGGTGGGATTCCAGTCACGGAGATCATGGCAGCATGTTCCTGGCGCCACAGAGGGACTTTCGTTAGCCATTACTACGGAGACCTTGGGGATGTGTCAGACCTTTGCCTTCCTGGAACCGTGCGTGATCACTGGAACTACCTTCCAGGGTGTTGAAACCTTGGTTTTGGAGCTGAATTCCAGAGCCTGGGGTTCGGCATGTATGGTTGGTGGTTTGGTTTTGGTGTGTGGGTTTGTGTGTACAATTTCTTGAACCGAAGCTCTGGGTTCAACTTTCCCCTTACAGAGTAGTGAAAACTATTCTGTTTCCCCTAAAATTAGTTTTTACTTATCCTAAAACTCTTACTGTATTGGTAACCCTTCTGCCTGCCTACTCTTTGCCGACCCTTGGGCCAGGTAAGAAAAGTGATTGACATGATAAAGCATGGAAGTGACGTCACCAGCCATTGTGAGAGCTGCAATGTAGCACACAGTTTGTCAAAGTGACAAAAGAGGTAGTTTCGGACAAAAGCGCATACATAGGTCTTATGAAATAGCTAAATATAAAAGGTAGAAGTTTTAGGATAAGTAAAAACTAATTTTAGGGGTAAAAATATCGTTTTTGGGTTTGTTTTCATAATGTCTGGAAGTTTGGGAGATTATACAGATAGTAATCCACTAGAACATTTTCAGTGTGTGTTTTTCACTGGTTTGAATCTTGTTTCGTGTAGCCCGTCTTTTCAGGGGTGGAATTTCTTAGTTGAGCTTGGTACAGTGCACCCTAAGATCTGTCTGTTGCTGAAATTGTGCAAAACCAAAATACTAACAATTCTTTAACCACACAAAATCGTGTGATTGAGTACAAAGTACTGGTTAGTTTTTTTTTTCTTAAACTTTACTCCATGTTTGTTATTCGAATGGTGTATTCCAACGACTAATCGATCAAAATTTGACCAAGTTATGGATTTCAATGGGAGTGTAGGACGATGCTGCAGTTTTGAGGTATTAATTTGAAACAATATTTCAAATAATTGCAATAGAAATTGTATTTTTCCATTTGTGGCAAAATCTTGAGTGAAAAGTTAAAAAACATTCAATCTAGGTTGCGGCTCTTTGGAGCACAGACCTGCTTTATTTGTCAAGGTTTTGGCCTTTTGTATGACAGGGTGCCGGTTTCGCTGCTGCAAACTACAAGTTGGTGGAGGTGAAGGTCAGATTGTGAAATAGGTCTCCTGTTACCTGTGTCATAATTATAAAATAAAAAAAAATGGTACAGTAGTAGAAAATTGAAGTTGAAAGGTAGCATGTACAGTCGCGGCCAAAAGGTTTTGCAGCCACAAGAGCTCCAACAATAGGGCGAACGGGGCTTGAGTGTGAGCTGGCTAATTGCTGGCTCGAGCCTGCATTGTTGCCCGGCAAGCATTTTTCAAGTAAACTACGGTAGTCTAGAATGATTTGGAAAAGAATGTCGCAACAGAAATAGGACTCCAAAATATAGCTTGTTTATACAGTAGTTTCAAATTAATACGATTA
>JAHWFP010031838.1:58361-73133 GCA_023313725.1 Lithobius niger
GGGTGTAAGGGAAAAGTAGCTTGCGTTCCAAGGGCACGCGAATTGTCACAGAGGGCATCCGGCCCAGTTGCAGAAAATAATATGGATTGATTGGTGCCTGTCAACCTTTAACAGGCTCATTTCAAATTTAATGTTAATTATTCAGTGTTTTATGAAAATATGAACTAAACCCGTGGCCAAGGGCGTGTGCACATTGGAGAACTTGGGGAACGCGCCCCCTTTTAACCCGAGATGTCCCTTTTTAAAACCCCAGATGCTCTTTTTGCTGCCCTAACCCCCCACTGAGTTCTACAATTTTCTGGCAAAGAATCTCTAAGAAAACTTAATCGAAAAATTTGTTTCTTTTTTTTTTCAAGTATGCCCCCAACTTTTTTTCAAATCTGCTTACACCTTTGCCCGTTGTATAAACACTATTAACTAGGTATTAACTATTCTTTCCAATCGTCCTTTTAACTGCAAATCACTGCAGTAAGTAACGGCATTGCAGCCTGCCACCGGTTAAAATTTATAGGTTTTGTTTGCGTTGTTTCTTTTGTAGCTAACTCTCTTCGATTCTGAGATACACGCACAAATTATCTTTTTTGTTGGAAGTTAATAAACCTCACATTCTTCCGTAGAAATTGGCAACAATGACTGCAACTTGATGCCATCGTCCAACGTGATTACGGTTCGTGCAGGGTATTGTTGGAGCGATGCAATGTGCAAAACCTTTTGGCCGCGACTGTACTATATGAACGAATGAACACTTTGATTTTGCATTGCATTAATTTGTTACATAATTTTAAGACTCGTATACCACTACTAAAAATTTCGAAAGTGAAAACTATGCTACAATATTAGTAAGGGATACATTTTAAAAATTGTACCCGTAAGGGAGAGTTGTGTGTCCATTAGCAAAGAGCTGAGCGTAAGGTGTGACTGATGGCCAGATTGGCATGGCAGTGGGCACCAGCCCTAGCGGTACTGGTATTGGACCGGCTAGCGCCTTTGGTCAAATACCAGTTCACGTATGCGACGATACTGCCGAAAAGTAGGATTGTAAGGCCGTGAAAAGACATATGTTTGGGTCTCTGGCATTTTCATTCCAAAAGTAACCAGGCTACCAGGCTTTTTATTTAATTTTTTTATTTTATTGGAAAAACTATTCTGCAGGGTTCGCACAAGGTCCTTGAAGTCCTTGAAAGTGCTTGAATTTGTTTAGAAAGAATTCCAGGCCTTGAATTCCTAGAAATTGTTAGCTATGTACTTGAAAGGCATTGAATTTAATTTTTTTTGTCTTAATTTAAAATAATACCCCTAATCTAACTTACAACACGCAAAAAGCCAGAAAGCAATTTTTCCACGTTTTTACCTCTGGCTTTTTCCCTTGGTTTTTTTTTTCCCCGGTCATGTTTAATACCAAAACATTTTTATCGTTTAATGTTGTTGGCTCTTCACTGGTAAAACTAGACTTTATTTGAGTAAGCTTGTTGGTTAACTTGTTGGCATAAAAAAACAGCATTGGTGTTGGAATAGTCTTTAAAAAATGACACCCTTTTTGGAAAAGGTCCTTGAAAGTGCTTGTGAATTTCTTGTGTGTGATGTTGTGCGAACCCTGAGTCTGCTTTTAACTGCCTTCTTAATTTTACAGAGCTGCAAGTGGGTAACTTACCGTAACATCGAGTACAGTTAACTGCCAGTTTAGGCTAAATAATATTTGTTTTCCGCATTGCTTTTCCATATACAGTAATAAATTTAGCTTGCGCTAGGAAATAAGAAGCTATGACCGAAGACAAATTTGACCATCAGGCAGGGCCTTAAAGCCAGCAAATTTTTTTTTCGTGGGCTAACTGTTCATTGTTTTTACGTTAGAGGCATGTTTCATTCCTATTTGTTTGACATTCCTGGTTGAAAAAGGGCGTGGAAAGAAAATGTTTTGGTTCTCGGGTATTTTTTACAAGCCCAAAAAGTCACCCGGCTTTTATTTTTATTTCGGTTTGAAACTAAGCAACCTAGCATCTCAAATTGGTTCTTTTTTTTTGTTTAGATTGTGGTAGTAAAGTTCTACACTATTTCAAACTACAACTAAACCTCATGCTTGCTGGATAACGTATGTGTAAGAATGCACTTTTCTCTGAAAAACTTTGTTAAGTAATCTTTTGCGGGTAACTTTTTTATTTAGCAAAAAAAAAGGCACAAGACAGGGCCTGAAAACCGACAATTTTTTTTCACGGCCTTATGTTTGAATTATATTCAAACACGACACGACCCTTTGGCAAAAAAAGGTCTAGATTCGTTGTTAATCTGTTTCAAGTATTTTGTCATTAACCATTTATTGAATTGCCACAATTTTACAACCTTCCTCGGCTTCCACTAGGCTTAAAAACAAAAACTGCTGTTATTTTGTTTTAAAGATTCAAATTATGATGCCAAACCAAAACCGTAGGTACATCGTCATACATTTTATGCAAACCAATGTCAAAAATCAGCTCCATGTTAGATTAAATTATTAATCCAGTTCAGTATTTCTCAGTAACCTTCAGAAAATTAAATGGCTTTTTACAACCCTGCTAACCGTTAGTCAAACCGTTAGCTTCAGTCATTCTGATAAGTCATAACGACTGACACGGGTAATCTTCACCAATGTCGTTTGCCACTCAGTAGATGACGAGAGAAAATCTCCATCGAGCATCTTTAGCTTAGTAAGTTACTCGACAAGCCTGCGAATGGCCATAACTTGGCCTAGAAGCAGATGGTTTGCAGCATTGCATCCAGAATTTTAAGGGCCGTAGTTTCAATATTTCAAATATGATGTTTTTTTTTTAATGATGAGCATTAGAGGAATGTAAAAAATTCAAAGACTGCGAATGATGCACACAAAATTGATTTTATAAATAGCCTATGTGGCTAGTGGAAAATGCAAAACTATACGTGACATGTACTATGCTAGCCAAAATCGAGCGCTGATTGCCTGACATTCATGTAGGTTGGGCTAATTTCTGAAAATGCAAAAATATTGTCCACGTTACGTTTGTTGGATTTAACTGCATGGAAGGATCGGTAAAAAAAAATCATCAGGTAGCAATAGTATTGGATTTCATTGGTGAAGTTAATATTAGCCAAGCCTTACTCTACAGCTTGTTCAAAATATCACAAAGAATCCAATGACACATCCATTTTTTTATGTGTCGTCGAATTTGGCAGAGAAAAATCTGATTGAGTGAGATGTTTAAATTTCTGTAAGCCAGTAAGTCATCCTCTGTCAGGGGTTGTGTAGGATTTTAGGGAGAAAAAAGAAGGAAACGAGGAATTGCTAACATAAAAATAACGAAAATTTGGATTGTTTCGGTCAAAGGTACGTAGCAAAAAGTAACGAATTTTTTAACTAAATTTTATATTTTTTAATGAAGCTAAAAGTAAACAGTAAAACAGTCTTTAATTGTCAGTTTGCTTTTTGAAATAAAAATTAGACTAAGGTAATGAATGCGTAACTTTCAGTAAAATTTTCATTGAGGCGAAGTTTGCTGATTATAAATTCTTGAATGATGAGACACAAAATGTAACAAATTGCAGGTCCTCTCAATTTTTTTTAGCAGCTCATAATGAACTTAAAAAAAGGAAGAAAAGAAAAAGATAATTAAAAGAAAAAAGTATGGAACCATAAGTACGAAAATTGGAAAAAACTAGGAAAATATTGAATGTTTCCAAAAAGGTAGCTAAAAGGAAAAAGTAGGAACTCGGTGACTCCTGTACTTGTCAGGTTGGAATTTGGGCATATTACTTGTGAAATTTTTATTGATGCCCACTTGTGTGCACTACAGTAGAGCGTGAAGTGAAGTCAAATTGTAACTTGTGTGAAACAGAACGCTTATGTGAAAAAAGAAGATTCGTAATGTGTTGTCTTAATTTTATGGTAATACTTTAATACGGTAATACTTTAATTAGAAAAATCTCATTTATGAGGGAAAGGTTCTTAAGTTAGCAAACCTTATATGGGTGAATTTTTTGTTTTGTTTGTTTGTGTGTTGTGTACTTCACAAAATGTGTCCCTTTTTTATTATTTCAATCGTCTATTACTATATAATTAATATTAGTATCATTATTGTAGGGTTAACTTTTGTACATAGCAACTTACGGTTCGTTTTGGAATCTATCATCTGTACATACATCAATGAATTTTTTTGTGAACTAATTAATATGGTTGATTGTATCTTACACAAAGTATGGAAACGGACTTCTGTCTTGGGATTAAAAAGTAATGGAAGTTTGTTGTGAATGGTCGTGTATTTGGTCGTTTTCTTAAATAGTTTTTGTTACAGTTCCTTTGTAAACCGACCGGGGGGGATCGTTCTTTTGATCAACGTCCCGTTTTTCCGAGTGTTAAGGACCCGTTCATTCTGCGATATTTCTATGCAAAATTTGGCGATGACATTTGATGCGAGAATTTTTAAAATATGTGGAGGAAAAAGGTAATTTTACGATACATACACACAAGTTGTGATATTTGTGAATAATACAACAAAAAAAAAATGCTCGACCTCGAAGTGTATTTGAAGCTGGCCACCCAGTGGGGAGCTATTCTTGCTTCTGGAAACAGGCTGGTGATGGCATGTTGGGGTGGACTCGAAGGATGGGGTTACAGACTAGGAGGTGCGGTTGCTAAAGATCTGCTTGCATTTGGCGGTTGGGAGGTGTGGTCACCAACAGACCTGCTGAGATCTCTGCGGCAGCATGACCATGTCCAGGGTATGGATGTCCTGCAAGATACTGACGACATTCTGTTGCCTTAATTTCCTTCCCCCTCCCCCGGGCTATGGTTTATTAATTTTATCTTATTTATGTATGTTCCGTACACACGGTAAAATATAAAAGATTAAAACAAGTTGAGTAAAAGATAGTGCAGCTACAGTTCAAGGGGAAAATGACAGCAGACTATCCTCAGCATCTTGCAGGACTGCCATGCCCTAAACATGGTCGTGAGCACGTTGCCACAAAATTCTTAGGTCCCTTGGTGTTCGAACGATCGCACCAGCCACCAAGTGACAATAGTCCTTTTGCAACGGTGCCTCCCAAACCAAGGCACCCTGACAAGCCACCCTGACAAGCTTTCGGGGCCACCCTGACAAGTCTTTACCAGCAGATTGTTCGAGGCCAGAATCGTTCCCCACAAGGAAGCCTGCTTCATCAGCACTGCATGGTCAAGCGTGCATTTTTCCATCACGGTAGGCTTGATAGGTATGACAATGCAGAGGAACATGTTGAACCCTTTTAATAGCGCCATATAAACGAAAGCTCTTTCATGGTTGTTTTCCGGAAGTCGACACACATTGAAATGCCGTAGAGTCCAGTAGCACGAGTCTTGGGAAGCTGGATTTTACATTCATCAGATGCACAGCTAAAGATATATAGCGCCATGTGAGCAGAACGCTATGAATATTTCTCGCATGAGTATCAACTGTTAGGTCGGCTGTTAGTCCCACTCCAATATAACGAAAGTTCGCCACCCACGTTAAAGTGTAGTTGTTCATTAGTAGAGGAGCTGTATCTTCATCACTCTTTCCAAAAAACCATTCCAACATACTTGTCGCATGTTAGGTACAAGAGTGTATCCAGCAGAAACTGTAGTGCTCGCCTGCTGGGTGCCTGGACGACGATGTCATCAGCGAAAGCAACGATGTTCATGGCCACACCATTTATCCAATAGCTAGGTACAATTTTGGAAATGATAGAAATTGCTCCTTCGAGGGCCAGGCAGAAAAAAGGCGATAGGGAACGCCCTTGTCGCACTCCACCACAAGTAGCCGTAAATGGGTCAGAAAGATGTTCTTCCCAGTTCACTTGGATGGCTTGTCTTCTATAGCAATTAGCAATGATGTCAGTGGTATACCTAGGAAGCCCTCGCTGATGAAGAGATCGAAACACAGATTTATGAGTCACCTTGTCGAAAGCTTTATCTACGTCCACAAACGAAGCGTGCACCCGAGACCCCTCTAAGATATCTCCTGATGGTCTCCTTCACAGTATTCAGTGCCAGCGAGGTGAAGTGCTTCGTTTTGAACCCGAATTGAGCATCGCATGTGGAAGTCAGGGCTTTGATACGACCCAATATAACAAGGTCCAGCAGTTTAGCAATAGGACTCATTAGTCCGATGCCACGGCAATTCTCACTTGTGGTGGGGTCGGCAGGCATCCTTTTCAAAATGGGTGATAAAATAGTCCTGGTACTAGATAGGATAGGATAAGGGCAATAATAAATGCTTAGTTATGTTTTATTTTTTTATTCAAACATTCTACCTTCTGTACGACAAATACATAAATAAACAAATAAGAAAATAAATAAATAAAGTTATAACAAAATTGGCTGTCAAAGAGTTTTACTATTTAAGAAAAATATCAAGTACACGCAGGAACTAATGTATGCTTATACAAGTGCCTACGCTATAAACAGTCGTTTCATACTACATCACTTTTCTCGAGAATATGCGAAAAAGTACACTCTAGAAGCTGGATGAGGGAGTGATGTACGGTAAAATGCTTTAGCTTCCAATACCCCACTCGGGGAGCCAGCACTTCCCCAGACCCTCTACTGGCTTTGTTCAGCCTCCTGCAAAGTTTTGTTCCTGGCTGTGGTTGTGGTACCACTGCCTTGAGTCATTTAAGGGGAAAAAAAAGCCCATTTGGTAATATTTCGCCCTACTGAACTGATGTTACACAATGCAACTTTGAGGCGAAACGTCTCCAAAAAAAGTGGCCCTTGGTCACCAACTTCCCGACTGGCCTCTACACTCACCAGTCCACCTCTGGCTGCTGTGGTATAATATTGCAGTGTTCACACTGGACATTTCATGCTCACGGAACTATGAAAACATTTATCAAAAGCAGTGATATGTTTTTTACAGTTTTCGGCAACATTTAATGCATGTAGAAATTATTAACCAATGCTACCGTTTAAATAAATATTACGATTTTTAAATATTTATTTAACAACTCTCTTGGCAAGAGTTACACGTAGCTGCTGTTTTGAATGCAATTCGACTACGGCTATCACAAAGTTTTGCCACAGGTTGGTGCACCGTGCTGCATCTGAGTTTGTGGCGCTAATGAATATGGTCTTAAACATGTAAGATGGTGTATAAGGTTACAATAAAGCGTGCACCTTGCAAGCATCCGGACACAGGTTTCAATTAAGCCATGACTTAAATACTTGATCATAAAATAATTGGGATCCGATAGCGATATATCTCGGTGACCAAGCATTTTTAGATAGGTGTTGTATAGGACTTTTTGACTTATCTTTACCACCTTAGTACGCTCTGGAAGTTTGTCGGTTTTATTCTGAAACACCCTGTATACATTTAGATTATGACTTGCATGTACGTCATTGGACCCTGGAGAGATGCTAGCTTTCTGAGATTTTTGCTGGTTTAGGCAAAATTAAGGTAATTATTATAAAGTAATTATTACAGGGTATTGTTTCTGTACAGTTTAGTCGATTATCTTTTGAAATAATGCAGATTTAGTTAAAATTAAGGCTATTTTACTATTGACGTTTATATATATCATTGGGCTGTGGTAAGATCATCTTTAAAATAGCTCAGTGACATATACCGTAAATCGCGTATTAAAAGCCCAGTTGAAGCTAAAGCCCACCCCCTAAAATGCTGTAAAGTCAAAATCATAAAATAGTGGAGTTAAAGCCCACCCCTTAAATTGTCGTTTTTCTACGAAAAATTGCCTAAAAGTTATATGATGTGAATTAAGATAGTACCGCTTGCTATGTTTATTGGCCTCTTCTCCCTCCATCTAGTAATAGTGGATTCTTCCTTTAGCCCCTAGCACCTGCATAAGGCCTGGGCATCTCTCACCTAAGCCTCCTCCCTTCTTCACAGTAATCAAAAGAATGTAAAAATTGGTCTTTCAGAGATCGTTCAGAAGCTTCGAATTTTCTGTAATAGATGTCCAGAAAGGTTAGAAAATTGAAAATGCTTGATTTAAAGCCCACCCCCCTATTTTTGCCAAATTAACTGCATAAGCCCATGGGGGTTTAATCCACGATTTACGGTACACGTCACAATATTTAAACATATTTGTGTAATAGCCTTACTAGTTATTAACATCTACACACAAAAAAATTTGCCAAATCTTATTGTCTAATACCTCTTGGGTTTTGGGTAGAGCCTGGAAAAAAGCCTTTGATAGCCAGGGTGTTAAGTTGGTCTTTTTTTCTCATTTGCTGTACAGCAACCAAACTTTCATTTCAGGCTTTGCAATATCGCATGGAATAAGTCATATCAATCAACTTATATGCTAAAAGTGTGTTAGTGTAAAAACTGCGAATCATTAAATGGAACTTACTTTTTAATTAATTTAATTATAGTGAAGACGGTTTTAAAGATATATAAGTAAGCAACCCATGTCGGTCCAATGACAGAAACAATGCAGCTTAGTCCAAACATGCAAAGTAAAGCCGGCATTTTAATACCACAAATTAAATGTAAGGGTCCAATTAGGTCGGTCAAATTGTAGCGAAATTTAACTACGTAAGCCGCACCTTTCAAGGCGATCAAGTAACTCACTTCTACCACGAAAGCCACAAACCGCAGCCCCATCAGTAAACTCGCGTATTTCAGCCCAGTCCCTGAAGTTGACTGGCTTTTATCAATCACATAAGTGGCAATTCCAATTCCACATAGGTCTACTAGAGGAGAAAGTGCCACGGCCAAACTTGCTTTTTGGCTCATTTTGTATGTAGCAACCAAAGACCTGAAACCAACCATGAACACCATTGTTGCTAGTGTTAGCACAATCAGTGTGTCGCTCCTCCTACTCAACTCAAGAAAGGCATTTGCGTAAATGCTAATCATGACACATCGCATGAATTTCACCTGATCGCTTACTTCCACCCCGTACCGGCAGTAAGTTGCAAATTTCTCACAGTTGCGTTTGAACACATCGTAAGGTTGGCCTTCACTTGCAAAATCTTGAATTCGCTTGTTCAGAAGGTAAGTGTTTCCCACCGGTTGGCGCCCAAACTGGACATCGAGACCATTGTTGATTCGTACTTTGCTGGTGCCAACAACATCTTCCAACACATTTAAATTTATTTCTGGTTTTGATAGAGTGTGTCTGCATCCTTCTGAACAGGGATTGGTATTGTAACCAAGATGTAAAATGTGTGGTTTATCTTGCCCATCTTCGCACTGGATTGGGCCAGCGTAAACCCCCCAATGTTGGATTCCTGCACGGTTAAATTCGACGAGGTCACCGGTGTCGGCAATGTCCACAAGTTCATTTAGTTCGTCAGGTAAATACCATCTTGTGACTATGCCTCTATTTTTCCCTGTTACTTGGTTTGCGATTCTTGACATGTTAGCTTGACTTTCTTCTATGTCTTTTTGGCTGCTGTTCATTCTGATTAATATCTTGCTACGTCTGTCTTTAAACTTCAGAGTTTCTCCTAGAACATAATTTAGACTATAAATAAATATTAGCAAATGGTATACACACGACTAAGTAATTAAATAATTTGAGTTGGAATTGGAAATAATGCTTAATACAACATTAGAAAAAATACACTTTACTTTAGTCTTCCTTCTTAACCCTGTGTCCAGGATCGCGCTTTTTTTTTAATGAACGAAAACATGAATGCTGAAAAGAATACTTAAGTCTTAACAGTGACTCGGGTTTTTATAGCTGAAGTTTTAACAAATTTCAATCATTTTGTGGGCCCATATCGGTTATTTCACATCGATGTTTGTATTTTATCATTGTATTTAATTTTTATTTCAGTTTACATCATTACTTTTATTGCATGTACCTCCCTTTTACCGTGCTAATCTCTCGTAGCGGCTGGCAATGCCAGAAGTACTTTATCGTCCCTGGCAGGTCTAACCTTGGCGGCAACCATTCGTACCTCATCCTTCCTCCCTCTTTTTTCCCTTCACCTCATTGGACATGTGGTGCACATAGAAGCTTTTGACTTGTTATTTTAACGCTTTTCATTTTAGCTTAGGCTGGATGTCAATGGCTCTCGTGGTCCATTCCAGGCCTGTTGCAAATTTGCAGCTATTTATTATCATTATTGTATAAAACTCGTTTCTCCCATATCGGTTGCCCAGAATCCAATACGAAACGGCATCACGACAGTGTTGGCGTAGATTCAACTCTTCAGCGTGAGCCGCGCGTCAACCGTCTCCTACACTCCGACTGGTACCAAAATGGTTACTCAGTATAGGGATCTGTAAGTAAATTAAGTTGGTTTATCATTCTTTCCCCTTTCTTTTGCCAGATCGTGGACACACTAATACCTTGCTTTTCTGTTTCTGTGTGTGCATGGATGACGGGTTAGGATCTTGGAAACCTCTAAGGTTGGCCTACTTTGGTTTTTACTACATCAACTTACTTTCATAATGATGCTGACCAGAAGGTACGTAAGAATACTTCTGTATTTTTACCACGGACGAATTTTCGGTGAAATTTGCAAACGTTTTTTTCAAAACTGCCACCTGATCATCAGGCAGAGAAAAAACTACAGCAGTTCACCAACGATCAACGCATGCTTAGCAGCTTAAGAGAAGTCCGTTACACATCATCACCTTGATGTGTAATGGACTTCTTTCAAGCTGCTAGACATGTGTTGAGTGTTGGTGAACTGTTGTAGTTTGTTCTCTGTCTGATGAAGATGACAGTTTTGCAAAAACTTTTGTAAATTTCACCGAAAATGAGCCCATCGTAAACATACAGAAGTGTTCTTACGAACTTTTGGTTAGCGTCATCATGAAAGTATAAGTCGAAGGGTTAGGCACCAAGTGATCGACATAAAATCACAATCAGAAACCCTGTCGATCAACAGAACTAGACAAATTCTGTTTATGCCACCTGCAGGTTAACCACACCCAACTGGAACGCGGGAGGGATTAGCAGGACCACCACACCCACTTGAGACAAATCAGCTAATGACGTGCCCAGAAAAATGGAAGTGCATTGATCATGCGCAATTCACGAGGAAGCTAATTGTGCAGCATTGTCAAGATCATTGATAGCGGTGCTGCAAATCTGTTTGTTCCCCATTTGGTCTTTTGGCATTGTGGAAGAGACTTGTCCCTCACACAGTAGTTTGTTGAAAGTAGAACTAATAATTGTGTTCCCAGTACTTTTATTTTGCATAACGTTCCTGCAGTTGAACACTCCTGAAACCAATCCAACCATTGGAAAATGCGTATATAAATGTTTAACCCTTTTGACACCTTAAACACAGAAGGTGTGATCAACTACTGTATGTGCATATAGCATTTTGCGAAATTTAACAGATTTTAACTTTGTTTCTTTAACTTCCCACTTCCCGCCTTCCGTTTGAGGGAACGGTCCTTTATGACGTAACTTATAGCAAGAATTTATAGTGATATCACACGGAAAATTCATTTTGGATTGTGGCCAGCCCTTTAGAAGTTTCTGAAAGGCCACCGTGATTTTATTTCCGACGATTTAATTTACAAGTGTCCACTTGGTTTCATTTGTTTGGACAACAACTGGTGGCAGAATTATGAAGTACAGTTAAGAATTGTCAGTATTCCCAACAGAGCGGTATGGCGCGCTTTTGAATTTCAGACGTGATAGGTAATGCTTGCCTAGCCAAGCCAAGCCAATCCTAGCCTAGCCATGCCATTTCGTGCCGGCCGGTTGTTGATTTTCGGCTGTCATAGTTTGCTTCTGCATGGCATCATGCACTGACATACTACATCATGTTGAAAGCAATCTTGTTATGTGCAGTAATATCAAATTTTTTTGGTTTCGCATTGAGCGCGGTGGCAGAAATCGAAAGCAGTTTACCTTGTTGGTGACCCTGATAAATTCTCGGCCAGAGTAGTGGGAGATAGACCACCAGGTTTCTTCAGGAGCATGCAATCTATTCTGGAGAAAATTCGGACCAAATCGGAGGGCCAAAATCCCAAACTTTGCCACTCCCTTTTTTTTTACTAGACTTCTTCCTGCCCTCCCAAACATTTTCGAGGGGGTGTAAAAATGATACGTGAACTGTGAACTGCCATAACAAATATATAGAGGGTTAGGCAAAAGTCTGGTCACATGCAAATAATTTCCGATATAATGGTCCTACGTCATTTCTTGTTATGATTACTTGACAAGTATACCCTCTAAGGGCCTTTCTTTTGCAACTCGAGTTCTGTGCTTGATTTCTTATCGTTCAAAGAGTGGGCGAATTGTTAATGGTCGGTTCCAGACACTTTCTTTACCCTCTTGCTGCAGGGGGCCAATGAATTATGTAATTAAAAAATTCTGACCCTTCCCCCCTCAGAAAAAATGTTTATTTACGCATACAAATGCCGGCGCTTTTTAACCATATTGCAGGGCCCCCGGTATTTTCCCATCAGTCCACCTTATTTTCAGTATATCCTAATCGTAGGCTTCCTACATTTTTTTCTGAAACTTTTTCCTGAAAAAAGGAGAAGGGGAGGGGGGGGGGGGGGTAAAATCTGCGTTGTCTTAAGCGGCAGAAATATAAACCCGCCTCTCTCTCAATGAGCCAGTAGACGCAAATTCATCATACACCTGTTATTTACCCTTTAATGGAAGTAATCTGTGATGCCATAAGGATTGATGAAGCTGTTAAAAAGTGCGGGCATTTCGCCCTTGGATAAAGTGAGAGAATTCGTAACAACAATGCGTTTTTTCATTGTTGTGCTATTGTTGCGACCGGGCTGGCTATCAGTCGGAAGGGCATAAGGGTCGGGAAAAAAAATGTAAAATCAGAATGTAATCCTATACCAATACTAACATGACTGTCTGTGTTGTGAATCGTGGTCAGTAGTACGTTATTTTCTTTTATTGTAAACTGAAATTTAACTGCACTCCTTTACTTGTATTGATTGAAGCAAGGAAGACTCGGACAACACGCACTCGTTTGTAGAGGCAGCCCCTAAAGCTTCACTGCATGGATGTTAAAACGTTAAGGGAAGACTTGTTGCTGCTTTGTTTTCCTCGTTACTATTGTAATTGCTTCGATTTTTATTCTGTTTTCGCAGTTTGTAACGTTTATAATGCTCGCGTACAACTTCGTAAATCACTTTGCTGCTGTACCTTGTGCCGTTTGGAATAGCGTGATTTGCAAAATGGTATAAATAATACTCGTTTCCAACTCCCCCTTAGCTATTAAATAAATCCACCGTTGGTGGCAGCGCAAATAACAGTTAGTTTATTGATTGAAACCTAATTAAGATAGTTAGGACATCGACTTTTCCCTCCCCATGCTAGGACAGGAGCATATGTTGTGCTTGTTAATGAAAAAGTAATAAACAAATACCGGAATCAATTGTACTGCTTAGCCAAGTCAACCAAAGATATCGGGGGCTTTACAAGCACCTCAGCCGTCGTAGTGTCCGCCGTTACAAATTGTAGTTATTTTCACCGTTCCAAAAAAGTAAATAAACTAAAAGTACACGTTTCCTGTCTATTCATAAAACAATTACCCGAGCAAGAGTTATGCAGCCTGCTGATCTCTCCACAGTAAAGACCATTTTTCACAATTTTAGTAATGCCTTAATAGTCGAAAAATACCGTGAGCAGTACGATTCACAGGACTCCCACTGTGAAATCGTAAGTTTTGTTTTAAATTTTATGACAAAACTGACCCATATTTTATGACAATTTTATGAAAAAAAAAAAAACTTTTGTTAAAAACAAACTGAAGATAAGCTGCTTGCTTGCAGGAAGTGTTTCTTCAGTTCAAACTCATAATATTTACATAATGTGTATTTTAACAAACAGCTGCACCGTGATGACATTATTTACTTTTTAAGTGATGACAATTGGGTGTAAAATAAACTGCTTGCCCTACCTGAAAAAAAAATCTTAGTTCCTGCGTCTCAAACATCCAAAAGCTTCAGAAAAGAAACGGTGATCTACACGAGCATTCGTTTGCTTCAGATGGTATTTAGGGCACAATTAAATTAATTAAAAAAAAAAAATAAATAAATAAATAAAGCACGAGTGGGCGCCTTTCACCCAAATCACGTAGCGGGCGTAATTACGTACCTTTTGACGCATCCGCTCGTGACGTGTAGTTAACGCAGTTCTACGTCCGTATTATTATCTGACTGCGTGCGCTCTATTTGGAGGCTTCGTTTTCTTTCTTCGGCCCAGTAGGTTGCAAGTCGGATTTTTGATAGAAACTCGAAAAAAAACATTACTTTTTCTCACTCTTTTCTTTGCTCATCTGACTCGTGTCAGATGCAATAATTAGAGAATGATCTCTAATCTCTGGTTTCCATGACAACAGGGAACGTCAAAGCAGGAAGTGAAAACCTTTCTTCCGAGCGCTTCCGTGAGCGACCAATCTTACACGGTTTTGGACTGAACATTTTTTTTTTTTCACATAACGAGAAAGTAAAGTCGTGTTAATTCAGCCTTCATGTACGGTTCGCACTGGTATACAGATCACGCACGCACAGCTGCCTTCCATTTTCACCAGAGGTTTCGGCGATTGCGCGATGAAATTAAACAATTCGGGGGAATTCCCCGTTAGTCAGTTTCGATTTTGGCTTCGGGCCAGGCTTGCTCATCGGGTTTACCCACACAAGGAGCCCTTGAAACACTCGCACTCAGTACCGGAAGTGACATTCGGTCTCGCATTCGGTGAATTAAATAGTAATTTTCAGGAACGGTTATATAAAAAAAAAAAAATAAAAAAAAAACCGGAAGTAAACTAGAATTTGATTCAGTTTTACACAGGGACGACGCTAGAATCACTTTACTGGGGAGGCGGCATTGGGGCAGCAA
>JAHWFP010031838.1:74601-91591 GCA_023313725.1 Lithobius niger
CGTTTGCTAAATGGCATTGTTGCATAATAACAATGTTTAAAACAATGAAAAACAATCAATCTGGTCGTTTAGAGCTCCGTAACACCTGAACCACTTGACCAAATAGAAAAGGCCTTATGGAAAGGGCACATCTACGGAGCAATACCTGTAAAATGAGCTAAGAACCAGCTTTACAGGACAAATAGTTTTACCTGTAGAGAGGACAGACGAAAGTATCCCCAGAACAACAACAACAACAAGAAGCAGAACAAGAAGTTGTCTATTTGGCCCCTCTCTGTATCTCTGTTTTGGTTGGACTGAATTTCACAAATTTTGGACTGTAGACAGGCCTTGACTAGTCAAGGCTAGATTCCAAATTTGGTTTAAATTTTTTAAATTTTGACGGAGTTATAAGCTCTCAAAGTTGAAAGTTTAACACAGAGATCCTAGGTCGACCCTTACTAACACTGGCTATCGCCAGTGTTAACTAGCCATAGCGCTCGCTCTGTTGGCGTCGTCTAGCTTCGCTCGAGGAGGTTACTTATTACATTAACATACCTGGAGCTAATGACAGTATACCACATCCGTAGGAGGGTTTATTACACTCCTGAACATACTAACTGACTGGTTCATGCCCAAAAAGCCTACTTCTCTTTAAATAAGGGTTAGATGACTCCGTATTTCGTCCCGTCATCCCCGCTACTAATTTTACAACCTGATCCCTGTTGTAAAAAGGGATATTGTTGAATTAACGTCCCTTTCAACTGCTAAGGTTGTCTCTGTGGAAGAAGGACAATGTTATTTTTTTAATTCAAATAAATTGTGCTGCATAAGCTGCAAAGTATTAGCAACGCCAGAGCCGGCCACCATTAACTACACACCAGTGCTGTAATTTGTGTTATTAGTTTTTTTTTTCTTTTTTAATTCGCTTGGCATTGAATTAAAAATATAGTCGGAATGTAGTAACCATAGTAACTTTTTTATTTTTCACCATATTCTCCGGGTTGGAATTTGTAGCGTATTGTCTCTTCTCTTCGTTCAGTTTGTAAAATTTTCTACGTATGTTGAATAATTGTTACTAAAATAAGTTTTTAGAAAATTATTTACACAATTTCTCATATTTAAGATTTTCTGCTCCTCGTAAATTGTTTGAGTACATCTTTTGTCGTTGCGGAGGAGAGTACAAAGAGCATGCCCCCCCCCCCCACCCCCCAAGAACGACTCTGAGCGTAGAAATCTTGAAAAATTGATTTATTCTTTGTGTTTCGTCAAAACTTTCTCTTCTGATGGCGCCATACGTTTTCTAGAAGTGGAGGGGGGGGGGGGAAGGGGGTCGGTAAAACGTACCCCCAACCCCACCCAGACAAAAAAATTATTTACCTACGCCACTGAGGTTAAAAAAAATCATGCTTATAGCAACAATTTCGTGAACGATGCATCTCAATTTCATGGAAACATATTTGTGTGCGTCAGGTGAGATATAAAAAAAAGAAAAATTAACAATTGTTTTTTTTTTAATCCCTTTAAAGGACGTAAGCATACCGAATTTATTTGTTTGTTTGTTGAATTCCCATACGTTTCCGTATGTTCATCGGCCCCCTAGTTGTTATAGAGGAGGCGCAATTACGCCACATCAGTGGTGCACCCAGAGGGGGCAACCAAGACCCGAGATTTACAGTACAACTGTGCAATTGCAAGCACCTTCGATGTTTTTTCTACAGAAGGCCCCCCCCCTCATTTTCGCCTCAGTAGGGTAACATTGGTTTTTATACTACAAGGCTCTCAACAACCGAAATTCGTTCTCTGAGCCCATTGTTTCCTCTCCCACTGCCCCTTTCCCAGCTTGAAAAAAGTGTGAAAAATTATTTACATCGAAGCTGAACAAATAAATAGGAAATTTACTATCACTACGAAAATTTCTCAAATTAAGCTTCTTAAAAGCATGAAAAATCACTGAAATGGTTAAAAATGGGTTAGCTTTCGGTCCCATTTCCATATTTTTTTGCCCCTTCCAAAGAAAATTTCTGGATTTCTGCATTTCTGGAAAATTTCTTAGAAGTTCAGAATCCTGTATCTGTAACTCATAGAACAAGTGTGTAAATTACGTGTAACATTCCAACGGTGTAACCCAAAAAACATGCTATAAATACAGGTTTGTCGAAGGAGGCATAATTTGGATACATGTATAACGTGTATCCGGTAAGGGGCAAAATAATGCCGATTAACACATATTTGAGTCCTAATACCAAAGCCACGTAGCTTGGTACAACCATATAAACCCACGCTGGTATCCTTATACCGCAAATCACCATACGTGCTGGTACGTCGAGAGAAACGAGGTAGTTCATTCCAACTGTGTATACGGCCGCTGGCATTCCAACTCCGCAAACGGTGTAAGTTGGTGCACAAATGGTAGCCAAGTAGCTCAATCCTACGACATAAGCTGCATTTTTCACTTTAACCATGAACACAAAATAACACAATTCAATGGCAAAAGCTAAAAACTGAAGTCCACCTGCTAATGGTGCATAAATCAGTCCTACTAAAAGGTTTGTACGGCTGAGTCCACCCAAATATGCCATCGCTAAAACTATTCTGAAAGTTGTATCTCCCGTCAATCCACACATGATCCCAGAGCGTGCTATTCCAAAAGTTGAAACCATACCTGATAGCACAGACATAAAAAACATGGCTGTGACGTCAACTATCAGAGCACCGTATGGCGAATCAGTCATTACACCGCAGCACACGCCACATAGTACACACAACAATATTCCCACTTGTTCGCTGAGTTGCTTACCGTACCGACAGTACGTCGCAAATCCTTCACAGTTGCGTTGGAAGAGATGGTAACGTTTGTTTTCCTCAAGGAACTGCTGAATTCGTTTGTTGGTAACGGCGATGTCTGATGCAGGGTCATGTCCAAATCGGTGATCGTGTGCGTTGTTGATCCGTACTTTGCTCTTACCCACAACTTGAACCAGTCTGCTCAGATTAATCGTTGGCTTCAACAGTTTGTGGTGTTCTTCTGCAGGTGAGTCGGTGTCAAATCCAAAGTGGACGACACTTGGTTCTGTTTGCGATCCGTTGTGGCATTTTTCGAGACCAGCGTAAACGGCCCAATGTTGGATCCCTCCGCGGTCCATTTGAAGAAGATCACCAGGATCAGCAATTTCTACAAGATGAAATATGTCTGTCGAATCGTACCACTTCGTCATGGTACCTCGATTTTTTCCAGTCATGGGATTGTGGATAACTGGTATGTCGTTGATGGCCATGTTGTAATCGCTGGCTAGGTTTGTTGCCATAGACTGTCTTGATGTGTCTGTTGGCTTTCCTCCACTTGTAGGCTGTTGATATCAGTACGGTCTGGATTTTATGACCTGGAATACAAAATTATAGGCGTGTGTTAGTGAAGTAAATGCGTGTTCACTTGGATATGCGATACTTGAGAAATTCGAGCTGGGGCCAGTATCCACACTCGAAAATTTCAATTCATTTAAAAATGCGACAACTTCGTCAAATTTTTTTCAAAGTTAAAGGTGTCTCTTCACAAAATGACATGCTGCAGCATCTAGCGCCGTGTATCATATTTAGTTCTACGCAGCACTTGACTTCAACAAGCGAAGGAACGCGCAAAGAAATTTCTTTTTACACAACAAGCAAGCCACGTGCCTCCTTAATTATTGAATGTAAAGTTGGTGCGTCCACGTGCACCAGTGAGTGAGCAAGTGGTCAAGGTGAACGATATCACTGTCACTAGATGACGCCCATTTAGCGGTTCAGAATCTGTGTTTCAAAATGGTCGATGTATAGAAATAGCGTCCGTGATGGCGTTAGGCTTAACTATACAACTTGCTCTCTGGTGCACGTGGTCGCACCAACTTTACACTCAATAATTAAGGAGGCACGTGGCTTGTTGGTTGTGTAAAAAGAAATTTCTTTACACATTCCTTCGTTTGCTGAAAGTAAGGGCTAGACAGAACTATATAGCGGTAGATGCCTGTCATTTGGTGTTAATTCCCCCTTTAAGTTTTAAAAACCGATAAGCCATTGTATCACAAACCCAAACAATCAGTTAGTTGGGTAATTTCTTATCATGCTAAAACTACTAGCAGTCGAACCCGGCGTCGCCAGGGGTTTTGTTTTGCGCAAGGTTTTATTTCGCCGTGTTTGTCCGTGTGGTTTGAAAGGTAATATTACCTGTTCACTGTGAAGGGTAATTTTTCTTCCTGCAATACTCCCACTTTCAACCAATTCTCTCCCTTCCCTTGCCATACTTCTACCCGTCCCTCGTCTTCCCTCGTAGTTGGATTAAATACTGCCCCTCCCACTTCCCCTTTCGCAACATTTGGCAAAAATTGATTTGGTCTCCATCCCAAACAACAACAAAAATGTACCCCTTTTATGTTCAGTTAATGCGTAATCATATCTTTCATAACAGACGCACTGGTCTTCCATTCCCCTCCCAATTTCTTTAGTTATTACAGCATTAGCATGCCAAGAGCAGGACTAACAGACGCACTACCCAATCTATAATTCTACTCCTATGGCCCGACAAACGGAGGATCGTCGTTCACCGCCCCACCCCCCCCCCCCCCTCCCTTGCTCCGCACTTCCAGTTTATCGCTTTGACCCGTGCATGCTGCACGATGATTGAATTTGCCGAACGTCGCTTCTCCCGGTTTTAATGTATTCCCCCCCCCCCAACCCCCACATACGCTTCTCCCCCCCGACATGTGATTTCTCTCCCTCCTACCCTTCTTTCTCCTTTTCTCCCCCTTTTCATCCCTCCCTGTTAGGGAAAGTCAAGACATTCCCACGGATACTTTATTGTAGCCCCGGAAAAGCCACAACAGAGTTTGATTGAAGTCTGATGATTTTGCGTGAACATCATCAAACTCAGTTGAAGTAAGCAGTCTGTCATCAAATTTTGCTAACTTTGTGAGAAGAAGACATTAAAATGTAACATTGGTATTACTATAAAATCAACTTGATATTGAAATAATTTTCACATTTGTTTCAAATTTTGGTATGCTTTTGATACGATACATCAATATTTGAAAAAGGCAAATTTTTTTTATCGCTTTGATTCCAAGTTTGATAGTTAATTCCAACGGAAGAATAATAATTTACGGCCCGTATTTCAAGGAAGCTTCGGGAGCTCAAAAATCTTCAGCTCGACGTAAACCAGAACCGAATCGAATCTACTCAGTGCTCGAAATGGGAAGAAATAATCGCCTGATATTGCATACATATACACACTGTGCTGTCAACTTGGAAGCAGTTTTGTCTAAAAATCTGAAGTCTTTTTAAAAAATATTTCCCCTATTTTCCGACTATAGGGGGAAGGGGGGAAGGGGCTTGTTGATTTAAAAAAAAGATCCTCAAAGGTGAAAAAATTACAAAATCTAAAAGAAGATCTTTACTCAAATTGGTCCAAAAAAATAATATCTCGATTACTTGTGAAAAAAATATGCTATATTCAAAAGCTACAACATTAGTGTTATGATATGGCTTATGATTTTCTTAGGGATTTTATGGCTATTTTCATTTTTAGCCCGTAGAAATAAAATTATTGAAGCATTGCGAAATGACACCCTAGTGCTAAAATCAAGAAGTGCACCCCCTGGCATTTTCGGGAAGAGAAGGGCCCTGTGGTGCCTCGTGCTCATGTCGATTATGGCATGTCAAAGAACCTGGGGTTTTCCACTTGGATTTCTCCGGCTAAATTGTCCCTCTCGCCGTCTACTCATAAATATCCTCATCTTCGTCTGGAGGTAACGACGGGCTATGCGGCCGCCATTAGGTGACGGAGGGCGGTCTGCGCCCTGTTTCAAAAGGGAGAGCTACTAGCATCCTCATCATCATCGTGAATAACCGAAGGGCTGTCATCACAGCCGCGCGCAAGGTCGATGTTAACTTCTAAGGACTGTGGTTCAAGTATTAACGTCATCAAGAGGGAGGGCGAGGGGAGGGGGGGGGGGGGGGGGCTTCGCTTACTGGTGACGATTGCTGAAGAGGGGGGAGGGAGTGGTCAATCGATGACGTAAGCACCGCTACCCCAGTAATACAAAAGTGTGCAAATACACAACAAAGTCCTCAAAAAACTGTGGATGTACAGGGATACCACCCCTTCTCAGGGGAAGGCGCCGGAGAGGAGTTAGAAATGACGTAGTACTGGAGGGGAACTGTGAAATTGATGACGATTGATAACGAGGGAGGGGAGAGGGGGTTGAAAATGGCCAATCTCTTGATGACGTAATACTTGAACGGCCCCTTAGACAAAACATGAATCGGGTAAAAAAAAACAAAAAAAACCCAGGAACTGACGTGATTAAATAAACAGCGTTATCACGGCAGCAACCAAATAAAATCAACTCTGTTCGAATTTTGTCGGACGGTACGCCCATTCCTCAAGGCAAAAAAATTAAATAAGTTTCGATCGAATTATATACTGTTTTCTGCTTACCTTTTCACTCTTCATCACACGACGCTTAAAAGCAAAAGAAAAGAAAGAAAATTTAGCCGTTATGGCCGGAAATAAATTTCCGCTATTCGCGACTACGTGGATAGGCTACGTGTATTAAATTCTTGGCTACGTGTGTAGAGAAAATGCCATTCGCTTTTCTCAGACAAGAACGTCATCATTAATCTGAGTCAGCAGCATCCTTGCATGCAGTCACGTTTTGTTGTTGTAGGCGAGTGGCGTTCAAATGGTGCAATAATATCCGTATAATTACTATCACACTACGTGGCGCCTGACCAGGAAATCCCCGCCAGACTGACAAAAAAACAAAACAACCATGGCAAAATAAAAACACAAGTAAAAATAATATATAAATGGACAAGCCCAGTCGATGTAACTATAGTGAGTATAGTGAGTGAGTATATGTGCAATTCAGGACGACGCTAAGGGGGGGGGGAGCGCTCGCCCCCCCTGGCACCTTTCCCACCCATCATATCAAGACCAAAAGTATAAACGAAGAAAATTCTGGTTACATATTAAGGGGATATACCTCCCAGCGCCATTTTTCTCGATTCTCCACATCAAGTACGGCCCCAAAGGTCAATTTCCTTACCGTTAGTCTTTCCCTTGCTAAAAATCCTTTTAAAAATGTGGCATCTGGGAGATTTTCTGTTGAATATAATGGAACTTTATTTACTAACGATACGTCACTAAATGATGCATTGCGCACGTACAATAATCATGACGTTTCATCTCTGTGTGTACATCTACTAATTTTCTAATAATTACCATGAGATCTAAAATTTAATAGACTCATGCGGTAAAAATTAAAATTAATTATTCCAATAGATCGCCGAACCAAAATTATAAGACACTAGCCTAGAAAATTATAAATTGTGATTTAAAAATACGAGAATCATTCCGGTTTGTGACGACACAATCAATGGGTTCACGCTGGCTGGACTATTAGGCGCAATGCCAATTGAGACAGTAGCTATGTTTTCGTTGCGAGGGACGAAGCTACCGCATGGAGGAAGGAATTAGGAATTACCTAATTCCTTCCTCCATGGCTACTGTCTCAGTTGACCTTAGCTGTGGTAAATACGCGGGTGTGATCGTCGGCGTGGGTGTTGTGAGGCAGGCGGAAGGTTATAATGCAGGCGGTATGTTGCTTTAAGTATTAAGAAACCTAAGTTAGTCTTCTTTCACAGCGAGAAGGACTTGAGGTCACATCACTACAGCCTAGTTGTTTCTGTGAGATTCTGTCAGAATCAGAATATCAATAAAATGATCCCCCCAAAATTAGGTAGGAAACAGTTAAGTACGTTGGGTGTGAGAAACAGAATTGCAAGCGTGTTATTTTCAATTGTATTTGGGGGGGGGATCGGGTAGGGGGACCGCAAAAACGGAATTTTTCGGTTCGCCCTACTGCTGCCTACCCAGTAAAGTGATTCTAGCGTCGTCCCTGGTGCATCTAGACGAAAAACATTTAAGCGTTCTCTGTTCACGCTGCGGCAGGAGACGTTGGCGAACGCTTGGTAAAGATGGCGGACCGAAATTTGTGCTGGTACTACTCGAATTTTAGGCAAATAAACTGAAAATAGGTGCACATGAAGTCTTCTTACCACTGGCGTAGCTAGCTTGGTGTGCTCCCAAACGTGTGCTCCCCCCCCCCCCACCACACCAAACAAATTCACTAAACTCGTACTGTGAAGACTGACGATTTTGGTATGGAATTAACACGGAAACTTAAATAAAACGGAAACTTACCGTTTTATTCAACTCAAAGAAAAATTAATTAAAAAAAAACATGTATCGTGACATTGCGGTGCTTAGCAATGCTCCGCGTCACCACCACGCTACTACCCCCCAACCTCCTCCGGTTGCACCGGGGGGGGGGGGGGGGGGCTGCAGGAGGGCTGAGCGCCACACCAGTGCTCCTGTAGTGCCTTCCTTTGTTTGCTTTCGTGGTGGGACCTGTTGCTGTTTCGTACGGAGCCCTGTACAGGACATACACAAAAATAAAAATTAGGTTTGTTATGTCGACCTAACAAACTTCGTTATCTCGATATAACAAACTATATTATTACTTCCGGTGCTACTTCCGTTACTACTTCCCGTAAGATCGCAGAAACGGAAGTTCGTTATGTCGAGATAACGAATTAGTTATGTCGTGATAAACATTTGTTATCGCGACATAACCAATTGTTGTTATCACGACATAACCAATTCGTTATCGCGACATAACGAACTTCCGTTTCTGCGATCTTACGAGAAGTAGCCCCGGAAGTAGTAACGGAAGTAGTAATATAGTTTGTTATCTCGTGATAACAAAGTTTGTTATGTCGACATAACAAACCTAATTTTTATTTTTGTGTATGTCCGTTACAGGGCTCCGTAGTTTCGCCTCCACCCTCCCTCACACCACATTCGTTCACCAATGAACTCACCTTCTCCCGGCTGGTTAATTCCACGTACGGCCACCAGGGTCACAAAGGAATCCGGATGACACCCACGCTCTGCTTCCATTCGCTTGACGTCCAGCTTCTGTAATTCACACCTACTGACGCCGTTGAAGCCGCCTCTTTGGGCCAGCGGCCCTTTTTAGCCCTACACTGCTTTCACCAAGGTTTCCACTTCAGGAAGACAATATGGCTGCCGTTGCTTTCGTCTCGACTGGTGGCCTATCCCACGTGCTGAATCAGTCGCCTCTCCATTCGTGGGCCGCCCGCCTGGTTGGTGCTTCTTGCTGCTGCTTTCGTCAAGGTTTTCCACTTCAGAAGACGAGATGACTTCTGTCACCTTCCGACCCGACTCGTTTCTCTCGTGACTAACCCCGCGAGTAGAATCAGTCGCCCCTCCATTCGTGGATTTCCACCTGCTGTCCCTGGCTTCTCACTGCCGCTTTCGCCACGGAAACCTCGCACTTCTGGTCAGCAAGACGAATGCTGTCGCACCTCACAACCACAAGTCTCACTGCTTCAATTAAGGACTGAAGGAATCAACAATCCTAGTCGACGGTCCGGCCTGAAACTGCTGGAAACACGAAGTTCCTTGATTACAACCGGCTCTCCGCCCGCGTCAGATCCTGGGAGCGGTAACGTCCCGCCACAAAACGCACCACAGGAAGCCAACATCCTCTGGACAACAATCACTTTTCGACGAACCTGCGACAAGACGCATCTTCCCCAAATGGAAATTCTCCATTGCCCCATGGGAATGAACCACATAAAAAAAACATCTAAGTGGCCCCAAATCTTCAATCAAACGGAACTCGAATCATACTAATTCATCATCTGTACCGCCACGGAAACCAAGAGAAAATCACCAGGATCCACTTCGAAAGAGGAAAACATTTTCGTCCCTTTCTCTAAAATACGGACGAAACCCTCTTTCTTCCCCAATGGGCTCTTTTTTTATTAAAAAAAAAAACAAAAAACAATTAAAATCAAGATATATTTTGGATCCAAGGGCGCCCCCCCCCCCCCCCCAAAAAAAAAAAAAATGTAGCTCACAGAGTCTCCGACTCCGAGCAGAATCGCCAGCTTTGGAACCCTAGGGAACTCGTTCAGAAGGTACCCGCCACCAACTCAGACGAGATCAACTATGAATGCAAAAATTCACAGGTATAGTATATTTTCCAGCAACAAGAAACGTAAATTTTCTGGTCCCCCCCCCCCCCCCCCCCATGAAGGCCGGCTAAAATTTGTTTCTTTTGCAAAGGAAAATATACTATACCAAACCTCACCCTACCTCTCCTCTCGCGTCACCACCTGACATATCGAGAGAAAAAAAGATGCGAATGCTTTTGAGCAAGCTCTTTTTGTAAGGAGGGCTGCGCATGCACAGTGGGTTACCAAGCTGGCCGGATCCTAACAACTTAAATCCTCAAGGGTAAGGAGAGCAAAAATGCAAAATTCACAGGTATAGAATACTTTCCTTTGCAAAGAAACAAATTTTAGCTGGACTTCATGGGGGCCGGGAAATTTAAGTTTATAGGTGACTGGTCCCTCAAATATTATCATGCTCCGATCTGCAATCGGTTTTCACAGTTTGTAACGTTTGATGATAGCTTACAACTTTGTAATTCACTTTTCTGCTGTATCTTGTGCCGTTTGGAAAATAGAATGCAGACGACCTTGAACACTGTTTCCAAGGTCATTGAAAATGTCTTCATTGGGTTCGCCATATCTGACTTACATCTCAAATATGTCTTCAAAATTTTACATAGGACCATTATATCGGCAGTTATTTGCGTGTGACCAAATTTTTTCCTCACCGTTTAAATGTGATATCCAAACAAAACAGATTTTCATATCTCCCCCCCTCCAAAAAAAAAAAAAAAAAAAGTATAATCAAAAGATAGACGGGCGATTTTATTCGATATTTTCCACACAAAAAAAAAGCAGTTTTAAACAAATTTTTACCATTTTTGTAATAATAAAATCGAATACTTATATTTTTAAAACTTCAATTTTCTTTTACAGTTCTGAACGAGGTACTAGATCTTGCAACTTTGAGTTTGTTTTCTTTCTGCTTTCCATCTTGATGGCTGGAGGGCGAGACGTATACGACACTGGACGATTCAGGTTGTTCACCCATATCGTATGCCTGAAACCAAGGATCGGAACTACGAAGTGACGCAATGGTGGCACGCTGCGGTTCCGGAACTAACAATTTCAAAATGCACATTTTAGCCCCCAAACTGATTTCCGGTTCCAGTGGAAAGTAAGGCGTACGCTGAATTTGAGCCAAAAGTACCTAAAATAAGAAGAAGATTGAAAAAGCTAAAAAAAAAATTTATTATTCTTTTTAACATAAGTGATAAGCCGTAAAAACTTGTACGCAGGGACTTAAAAAAACAGTAAGCCTACCAATTTATCTATTTCTTGGTTAGATTTTAACACCTTTTTGACGTAATTCATCAAGTAAAGGAAAGGTAAAATAAATTGAAGAATGACTGTACGATTTTTTTTCACTACCATACTTAAAATAATTTCAATATCAGGGCAAAAATATCTTGTATATGACAACTTTGGTACTGCAACCCCCCCCCCCCCCACCCCCCTTAAAAAAATTCCCGGAACAGCTTCTCCTCATACATCTCACATCGCTCCACGGTGGCGCCTTGTGGTTCCCACACTTGGTTAAAGATCTTAACGCACTAGGAAGTGTCCAGCGCCGCTTTACAAAACGCCTCCTGCACTTAACGTAATACGCCATATGACCAAACACGAAAACCTCCCCTCTACACGGTATCGATTTACGAGAAGAAATCTTATAACTACCTATAAAATATCGCGCATGGGCCCCAACTTCAAAATTGGGGCCCGGAAGCAGCATTCCAGTGAAGGGTTCCTCTCCATAAGGTGAGAGACCAGTGGAGGGCCCCTTTCATTAAAAAAAGAACTGCAGTTTTGCCACACAAGGCATGAATCCAGTAGAAGTGGCCCCCCCCCCCCCACACACACAAAAATGTTGTTTTTACCGCGCAGTGGAGGGGCCACCCCTCCCCCTTCATAAAAAATGCCGTTTTTGTACCACAAGCGGGAGCCCATCAGAGGTCTTTCATAAAAAAAATTGCAGTTTTTTGCCACGTAAGGGAATAGCCCAGTAGAGGCCTTTTATAAAAAAAATTGCAATTTTTTCTACGTAAGGAAAAAACCCAGTGGAGGCCCCCCCCCCCCCTCATGAAAAAATAAAACAAATATGTTTTTGCACCACAAGACACAACTTTTTTCACGAAACTATAGCATAGCAGTAACTTACTTGCTGATATTTTGTGGTTACACACAAATTTTAAATTAGGGCCAGCGAGGGGACCTTAAAGTCGGTGGGCCTGGAGGCGGCTGCCTCCCCTGCCTCATTGAAGCTACGCCACTGCATGGGACTCAAGTGGAGCGTTTGTAGCTATTGAGAGGAAAATTTTTGATTGAAGAAACTTAATTCCGTGAAACATGGACATACACATGAGCGACCAAACCATACTAATGTTGGTAACGGTTCTTCCAACACCACTCGTACGTAAAATGGACTTCAGCAAGGAAGTAGCTATTAGCTAGCGAAAATGTTTTCACGAACGATGCTTGAGCGCGCCAGTTTTTAAAATGGTGGAACAGTTTGATTGAGTAACAGGATGTGCTGATTGAGCGAGCGAAGCGAACGAAAATCGGCGTTCGTTAGACAGTGTGCAAAAAAAAAAAATGATTGAAGATTCTTAATTCAGTTGAACATGGACACACACATGAACGACCAAACCGTGACAGTGCTGAAAAAGATGCACCCAACACCAGTTTCCTCTAGTTGATTAATGAATGATGTTGGATTAATTACGCATTTTGAGAGCCAAAACCTCTTTAATTCCTTAACCAAGGTCATTGATTTACGATCATAAATTCACAATTATTGAATGTAGGTGTTGGGCAGAGAAAACTTGAAATGAATCGGAAAGTGGATTCGAAAGGTATCGTGAATACAGACATGACGGACAAATGTACAGGATGAAGCTTCTTTGATCTGCTTCGTGCTCAAAACAGACCACAATGTATAATTTGCGTGTTTGTTCGAGGATAAGTCTGGACCTTAACGCTGGGTTGCCACAAAATGAAAGTCTGCAGCGTCTAGTCCTATCCAGTGGCGTAACTAGGGTTTCGAACTGAGGGGGCAACACTAGGCATTTAGCCGAATGGTGTGGAGGGAGAACCGAATAAGAGCCCCGGAAGCTGATGCATTTTTGCTATTTTCCGGCGTTTTCTGGCCTTGTAAAGTGCCGTTGGAAACGTTTTTATAAAACCAGTTTTGCTGACTGCACTATACGCATAAAAAAATGATGTAATGCAAATCTTTCAGTTTTTCATACTAGATACTTATTTTTTAAACACTGATACTTTGTTAGAAATGTTTTGAATTTTAAGTAAAATGTGGAGTTAGTAATTCTTACTGTTTATCTTTACTGATTTTCGTAGTTCTATATTTGTTACCTGGTTACTTGAGTGATTTAAAGGAGAAACAGTAGAAGTATAAATTAGCTAAGATGAAAGTTGCGTCTTTGACATCAAAATGCAGCCATCTAACGGTAAATAATTTTTCAGCTATGGAAAAAGTGACTTGGCCAATTTGCCGAATAAGCTTTCAAAATCTCACTAGTTACGCCACTGGTCCTATCTAGTTCTCTCTAGTGCTTACTCGCAGCCAACAAATAAGCAAGGTGCCTCCTTAATTGTTGAGTAAAAACTTGGGACGTCCTCGTGCACCTGGGAGCAAACTACAAAGATTAACAATGTTACTGTGACTAAATGGCGCCACGGTGGCATTTTCTTTATATTCTACCGTGGCGCCACCTGCTGGCAGTAATATCGTTAAGCGTATAGCTTGCTCCCAGGTACACGAGTACGTACCAAATGTTTACTCAATAATTCAGAAGGCACGTGGCTTATTTGTTGTGGTAAAGGTATTTCTTTGTGCATTCCTTTGTTTGTTGCGAGCAACCGGTAGCGAGAACTAGAGAGCGCTAAATGGTTCATGTTTGGTTGGTGGCCACCCGCCTTTAAGTATTTGCGAACATGAGTAAAGTAAAGTGAATCTAGTAAGTCCAAGCTACACCAACATTATTAACCAGCTCGTTCGGCCAGAGCTTGGAGCCAATCTGGATAAGCAGTGGAAAATCCAAATTCCAGGCGACGCACAGATCAGTGGTTCGACAGACTAGCGGGAGTTTAAAGTGGCACTATCACCGATTGAGAGCAGACGAAATCTGACAACATCTAGCGCTGTGTAGTACCATCTAGCACTTGCTTGCACCAAGAGAAGGAATGCATAACGGCATTTCTTTTAACGAAAAAAAACATGCCACGACATCCTTAATTATTGAGTGAAAGTTTGGTTCGTCTTCGTGCACCTGGGAGCAAGCTATAAAGATTTACAATATCATTGCCGCTAGATGGCACCACGATATTTTCGTTCGCATTTCAATCGGTGATAGTGCCACTTTAAACATCACGAAGAAAATCGGTGCTGTGATGTGACTTTTAATTTATTTTCGTGCACAACTTCTGATGAAGGTGAAAGGAGACTCACCGAAAATTCAAGTGTCGGACCTTTTTGTGTCTTCGAAGGTGGTAAATGTGTTTTTGTTGTGTCTTTAAGATGAGTAAAGTGTAAAAAAAAAATTTTAATTGACCTGCTCGTTGGCATATATGCTCCCCCCCCCCCCACCAAGCTCGGCACTGCCGTATGTTTTATTCTAGACGAAACATCACGTTTAGGTGTTGACTTACGCCTGTACTGGGCTAGCAACGGATCAAGCCTAATATCTGTTTTGGAGATATAACACAGATATTGGGCCTATTCCGTTGTTTCATACCACTGTTGTAGAGGTCTGACATCGTTAACTACTACAGGTTGACTTAGCACCGTTGCTAGGCAGAAAATTACGGCAAAACAGCAAGATAACGTGAAAACGACTTCGCTGTAAAACTAAAAAGTATTCGCCCACATTTTAAACACCTGTCAGTTTCTCGAGTAGAAATAGTCACTAGTAGTTTTTACAACCCTTTCTTCATCTGACCCGGTGGCGCAATGGTAGCGCGTCTGACTCCAGATCAGAAGGTTGCGTGTTCAAATCACGTTCGGGTCATTTTTTTTTTTTTAGTTTTTTGTTCGTATGTTCTTATATTACATTATTAACTTATTAATTAAAAAGTACTTTTCCATTAACCCACATTTCTTATGAATTGTTTGTTTTATTGCAATCAGCTCGCAGATATGATTACGTAATGATGGCCGATTAATTGTGCTTTTTCAGTTATTAATTTTGTCAGAACGCTCTGAGCCAAACACACACACACAAAAACAATTTTAAATTAGATTTTCATTGAGCATTGATCGTCAAACCCTGGCACTCAAAGCGTATTTTCAAAACATTGATCTTCAAAGCCTATTTTTATAATTTTCTTCAATAAAATAGGAAGAGGATTAAAAAAATGCAGATGGAACCTATTTACGTTGCCTTTTGGACTTATATGTCAGACTGACTGAACGGGGAATCCAGTGGCGTACACAGGAGGGAGACGGGGGAAGAAAATGACCTCTTTGCCCTTTCCATAAAAAAAATACGCCTTACTTTGGTTTTCTGAATTGATAAAAGCTGGTGCTGCATCCAGAGAAAGGGCCTAGAGGCCAAAAAAAGGGCAAAAAGAAGGCCAGGAAAGGGGTAGAAAGGGGCATACAAGGATAACAAAGAGAGACAAGCATAAAAAAAAAGGATAAAAAAAAAAGCTGACGAGTAAAAAAAAAAAGGCCCCCAGGAAAAAAACAGACGTTTGCGTGCCCTTTTACAAAAATTGCCCCTGCCCTCTCGGTGGTCTGTGCATGGGTGAATCAACCCACGACTTTTGAAACCAAAGGCTGAGATCCTACCGCTCAGCCATACTGACACGACCCGCACAGGCAGTCTGAATTAAAAGTCCCAAATGCAACATAAATAGGTTCGCATCTGTATTTATTTAACTCTTGTTAAGCCGCCGGCTTTCCGTTCTGTTTCAGGAAGAGAATTCGTGATGGCAAAAAGTCTTGAAGCACATGAACGCATTAAACCAGAAGTGTATGAAATGCATGTAGTTCGGGAGTGACCTTGTTGGAACTGTGGCTCCGTATTCCACCACCTGTCTCCAAGGTCATCCGGGAGAGAAGGTACGAGTTTCGTTTCCCTCCTTTCAATGTAGTTGATTTAAAATCTCTAAAATCTTATTTTACCAAACCAATGCTAAAAGGCGCCAACTTTCCGGCACGTGCACGAACGAGACACACGATTTCTACACCACTCGGCCTTGGCTTCAAGAAGCCACCTCCTTCCCCACTTAAAGATCGTACAACGCTACTGCACGCGAACTTACCGCATGCCTGTGACATGCCTGTGACATCGTAGCATGAGGGATACTTTGGCACCTATTTGTTAGGGAAATACGGGTGCACGACAGTTCGGTCCATGGCAGTCTGGTCCCAAAATTACAGACAGCACTACAATTTGACCCCGTATAAAATGCAATCCTACGAAAATTAGGTGCCACTAAAAAAAATTGAACCCACAAAGTGGATAAGTAGATTTATGTAGTAGATAAGCTAAACAGCGATGACAAATTCAAACAACGTGAAAACGACTTCTCTACAAGACGAAGAATTATTCGTATCTTGTAAACACCTGTTTGTTTACAGTCACTATTAGTTTTTACAGCCAGTTGTCCAGCTGACCCGGTGGCGCAATGGTAGCGCGTCTGACTCCAGATCAGAAGGTTGCGTGTTCAAATCACGTTCGGGTCACATTTAAAATTTTTTTTTTGTCTTTAATATTATTTCATTAAAGGCCGTAGTATTAAATTGTTATTAATTTTATATCACTGTTCCATTAACCAATATTTTTCGTGAACTATAATTTGTTTTATTGTAAGCAGCTCTTAGATGGAAATAAGTTTACCTCCGTGAATACTGTAAAATCTGTTTTCAGTTTGTTATCGCTTGCGCATCACGCTTAGTGCAATCAGAACT
>JAHWFP010031838.1:96591-106718 GCA_023313725.1 Lithobius niger
TGGCCTCCACACTAGAAAAAATGAAAGTTTTCTAGTGTGGCGGCCAAGAAGCAAAGTTGCTTTCCCTCCTTGTAAGTTTGTTTGTGATCTTTAGGTCACCACTCAGAAAGATTGAACAGCTACTTAGCTCGGCTGGAGCTTGTAGCCAGTACCCGCCCCATTAGCACAGTAGTTAGAGTGCCCGGCTAGTAAACGGGATGTCGTGGATTCGAGTCCCAGTCGGGGCAGTAGTCTTTTCTTTCCCAGACTAGTGTATTGTGTGTCCTCACAAGGCCAGTCTTTAATGCAGACTGCTTGCTTCATGGAATGTGCTTAGTTTACGAAGATGCTCAATTTTCTCCACATTCCGCATCAAGCTCAATCACACAACTTTATCCACGTACCGTTCCTAGCTCCACTGGTAAAAATTCTTTTTTGTTAATTTGGCGGCAAGAAGATATTCTGTCATAATAATGTTCGCGGGTTTATATTACGCGTATTCCACGCCGAATTAGATTCTCTCGTGCTGGTTTGTTGAAATCGACACCGTGTGAGATAAAAAAAAAACTCCATACTCAGAGTGTGACACAGAGATTTTATCTCATTCGGCTTTGGTGTATTATTCCCCACGTGTGGATGACTCCAGAGGGATTTGCCTGAGCACACACGTGCCGTACGGTAAAGGACCAGATAAATCACATAAAATCCTTATTGCGCGGCACGATGTGCGCTGCCAAGTCTCTGTGGCCTGCGTAGCCATTGAGCACACTGATGCGTCAAACTGCAACAGTTGAAGGGCAAGGAAGTTAAGGAATGAAAGGAAGAGGACGTCAACACATTGGTTATTTGCGTCCATACTTAGGCAAGGAGATAAACACTTTAGGGGTTGGATAAAGAAATAAAACTGTGTAAGAGACAGCCAATAATGATCAGGAGGAGACCACTTCATCACACTTCATCACTTCATCACAAGGGTAGATGAGTGGCCTGTGGTTAAAAATAAAGTTGATTTTTTTGTTCGTTTTAAAAAAAAAAGCTGATATGTCTGAAAATGCAGTAGCCAGAAAAAAAAATCCTAATATAAAGGTTATATACTGAAGATCCCAGGTTGAAAAAATCTACATTTTAATCCTGGATGCAGGCTAAAAGGAAGGCTAAAGCAAAAGGGAAGGCTAAAAGGAAAATCACTTCTCCCCTCCTCACTCCCGCATTGAAAATGCACTCTCCCACTCTACGTGCATGGAAACAGGAGGCAGGCATGAGTGGTCGATCAACTTAATAAAGGTTCAATCTGACAGGTCGTCGGGCCGAACAATCACTTCTCCCCTCCTCACACCAGCTTTGCAAATGCGCTCTCTCATTCTACCTTCATTCAAACAGGAGGAAGGCATGAGTGGTCGATCAATCTGACAAGTCGTCGGGAAGAATGCCGGAAAAATGTCCAGGGAAATGTGTAGGTAAACTTAATTCATGACCGGCCCCGTGCATAGCACGGGCTTCCTCTAGTAAATAAATAAAAATGTGGCATCCGTTTGCAAACGACAAGGAAAAAAATATAACTCGGTACTCCATAGAAAAAGTAAAACCATACTTAGGTAAGATTTCGATTTTCCTAAAGTTTCCAAGTTGAGCGACTATCTCGGGATTAACCCCACGCATAGCTTACAAAAAAAAATATTCAAACTGTATACGACTAAACCGTTATAATCCGTCCAAATTTGGCAAAGTTAAAAAAAAAAAAAAGAACCGAGTGCAACAGTAACTAAAGTGTATGCGGCCTATCTTGAGTTCGCCCCAGAACGACACAGATAATCAATTGTATGTTTTTGGTAGCAGAGTGCCTTGTTGATATCCAAAAGATGGTTACAAAAACAATGGCGGCCGTCGACTACAGCCGCCCCTTCCAGGAAGACGTAGCCGCTCATAAATACCTGCACGACTCAAGACAGGCCGCGGACACTATAAGCACAACTTTAACAAAAAACAAAAAAAAAACGGAGACGGGTGGAAAATATTGCTCAGCATAAAAGAAAAAGGAAATATCAATGAAATAGCAGATATATGTCATATCCGTGGTTTTTTTTTTTTATTTCGGGTTAAACGCTAAACAATAACACAAACGATACAAACCACAAATGTTACCTTTACATTGGAGTCCTCGTATGGCAGTCGACCGTAAAGCATCGTGTACAATATGACACCCAGACTCCATACGTCAGCTTTCATGGGGTCGTACGGAACAGCTAGGAAAAGAAAAAGTGAAATTTTAAGTGAAATATTCCGTTCTACTTTGGAGGTTTATCGCACTCCCAGCCAAAGCCATGGAGCCAAAAGGCGAGAAGAAAATTTTGCTAGATCATTCCAATCGGAGATTCCTAGGATTTTCTTTACGTGCCTCAATTCACGCTGTTTCCTCACTATGCCAAACGCCAACTGTGATAGTAGCTATGTTCCTCGCTGCGAGGAACGAAGCTACTGTCTCAGTTGGCCTTGTACTACTATGCCGAGTCTCACGAAATAGGGCGATGGCAACATGCGCGGTTGGTGATCTGCACGTGGCTGTTATAAGACAGGCGGAATGTACCTTTAACGGACTAGAAGACACCAGCAAGAAAATGTACATTACGAAATTGGTTACGTAAATGCGTAATACCAGGTGCGTCATAAAGGAGAGCCCGGAGAGATCGACAAGAGTGTCCATGATAATATTACCGCATGTTGCCATCTTTCGTTCAGGGCCTCGACGCCAGGCAGCCCGACTGTGGAACGATTGGTCTTACTATTTTCTGGAATAACCCCGTTAAAAATACTCCGCATATGAATATTAACGGGTGCCAGACGATTCGATCCCGCGACAATTCGGTTTTGAAAACTCTGCCCAAGATAAATCGGTGCCAGCAAAAAAAAAAAAAGACCACCTCGGTCTCGAGCAAAAATATTCCAGAATTAAAAAAAAATTATAAATAAAAATGCCACTTAAAAATTGAGGACAAACTATGACAATATGGTCCCAATTTATTTTACGTGTTTTAAAAATGTTGGTGACGTTTAGGGGATTACAGGGCGCTTCACTTCCCGAAAATACCAGGATTGGCTCGAGGTCAGGCTCGCATTAGGGAACAGGAGACAGTCGTGTATAACCATCGGGCCACTTTGTACGATTATTCAGTTTTACATAAAGAGGTTGTAGTACGTATAATCTTTTACAAAAATGTTATTCGGAGAACATAAAGAGTTCCGTAGAAACTAAAGAGGAATGTAAAGGACACTATTAAAGGAACATTCTTCCCAACGCGATTTTTCTCGTTCCTCCACATTAAGTCCGGGGCCGCCCCCCCCCAAAGGACTATTTACTTACAATCCCTTGTCAATCCCTTGCTAAAAATCCGTTCTAAAATGTGGCGTCTAGGAGATTTTCTGTTGAATATAGAGCAGTGACACGACGTAGTATTATTGTATGTAAATCTATGCTGGAGCCTTAACGGGTTAGCTGCAAGGGGCACTGCAGAGAGAAACAGAAGGGCGTCATACTGAAGCCGATGCTGTGAAAAGTGATTTCTTAGACCTAAAACGTGCGATTTATGTTGTTGGAGAAAACAACGTTATTTTAAGCCTAAGAAATCCGCTCTTCCGTTGTTTTTCCCTCCATTTTTATGTAGTGCACCTTGTAGTTATGCCCTCCAAAACCCATACTGGTGTCAATATGGCGGCAAATGGCACTGCTCTATTGGGAAGTAATTTAATTGCATACGGCTAATATTTACGTCACAGTAACCATAATGTTTCGTTTGTGTGTGTGTGTGTGCATGCACTAATTTGTAATCGTTTGCTGATAATTAACATGAAATCAAAAATCTAAAAGTCTCATGCGGTAGAAATTAAAGTTATTTATGCCAATAGATCGCCGAAGAAAAATTATTAAGATTCTAGCCTAAAAAATTATAAAGTGTGGTGCTAAAATACGAAAGTCTTTCCGGTTTGTGACGACACAATTTGTGCGTTTATGCTGTTTCGTCTAGTAGGTCCCAGGCCAACTGAGATATTACTTGTGTTCCTCGCTGCTTGACCTTGTATTAGTACGCCAAGTCTCGCGAAATAGTGCGGTAGTAATATGCGTGGATGGAGACCTGCGCGTGGCTGTTATAGGACAAGCAGGAGTGTACGTTTAAAGCTCTGACATGGCGTATGACGGGAACAGCGACTTATCTGGCGAGCTGTTGTAGGCTGCTACAAAAATTTGCTCCAAGGCCAACTGAAATTGAAGCTGCGTTCCTCGCTCACTAACGTTTAGTGAGTGAGGAACGCAGCTTCAATTTCAGTTTCAGAGAGTCCTCAACAGATCGCTTGGTAGGGACCACTGACAGCACGACATTAAAAAAAAAACTTAAGCAAATTCGCATTAGCAAATGGACGTCAAAATTGAATAAAAAAAAGAATTTCAATACTTCTTGAGGAAAGAAAAGGGGATTAAAAATGAAGAAATCCGGGAATAACGACCCCGGGGGGGGGGGGCGCACGGAGGAGTGGCCTCCAGGGCAGTTTTATAAATGTGCCCTCAAATCACACGTATTACGTTTTTTTGCGGAAGATATGTAACGACGGAGCCGAAACAATGTCATTTGGGAGCTAGTTCCAAATTGGAACCAGTCTCAGACCAAAAAATGCCCTCCTGCAATTCAGGTTACACCTGGGATTTACGAGCCTAATGTGATTTCCCCGGGTTCGAGTCCCAGTACTAAAATTAAAGCGCGGTAAATCGACCGGGAGTAAACAGTGAATAATTTTGAAAGTAAAGGTTGAGATCAGCCTTCAGACGTCTACATTCGAGGGTGTCGAGTTCGAGTGCTTTCAGTCGCTCGCAATAAGGTTTCGTACCTTAGTCCAGGAAATCTTTTTGTTTATCTCCTTTGGACCGCTTCAATTTTGTCGACGTCTTTCAAAAGTCTTGGTGGCCAGATTTGGCTTGCATACTCCAGAACGGAGCGAACATAGACTTTAAAGGCCCAAAGTTTGGTTTCAGAGTTCCTCGAGTCAAAGGATCGCTGAACAATTGCAGCCCTGCGATTGGCATAGCTGCGATGTTGTCACAATGTGTAGTAAATTTGAGGTCGTCCTGAAACCAGACACCGAGGGTTTTAAAGCATTTTGTTACGACCTCCCGGCTTATAGTCTCAAGACTATAGCTAAAATCTACAGTGTTTTTTTCCAAAGGAAAAACTACGGCGTTTTGAAGTTGAAAGAGGTAGTAGCCAGGTTTTTTACCTTTCGGAAATGGAGTCAGTACTAAGTTGGAGTCTAAGGCAGTCGCTCATTAGTGATTAGGTCAGTGTAGTTTCAAGTCGTTGGTGAATTTCTCTTGAGAAACTATGGAAATTGGGCTGGTCAAGTCATTAAAAAAAAAAGGACAAATGGCAATGGTCACAGAACCGACCCTTGGGGAACACCACTAATAACTGGTGACGAATTGGAAAGAACAAGGTCCACAATACGACCAGAAATGAAGGCTTCAATCCACAGGATAAGGTTTCCTCCAAAACCACATCTTTTCAGTCTGATAATTAATTTAGAATGTATGACAGATTCGAAGGCCTTTTTAAAATTGAACAGTATAATGTCTGTTTGAATCCCCGAGTTAAGTGCCTCAGACCAGCGCAACCTAAAGTTGTCAAGCGCAACCAAAAGTTCGGTGTACCGACTGGGCATAAACCCAAATTGGTCATCATGTATGATTTTAAATTTATTGATGTGAAGCAGCCTATCTTGCAAAACAGTTTATTTTTATTTTTGCTCTTCTGTTACGAGGTGCAGAAATATTACGACGTAAAAGGATTTTTTTTGGGGAGTTTGCGATGTGTAATCTGCTAAACTATTTATTGAAACATATTCCTTTTAAATGTACGTAGTTAAGAAAAAAAAAACTTTAGTACCCTTCGATTTTTAATTTGTTGAACTCAGTTGCAGTTCTTTTTTTTAGCGTGCATTGCTCGGTACAGGAACATGTTTATTAATTTAATAATCAAAGCGAGTAATGTTTCCAATTATGAATGAAAATTCGTTACGTTGAAAAACACTTTCTCCGCATAATGATGTTATTAAAAAGCCGCAACAAAAAAAAAATCATTAAATAACAAAAAGAAATCGTAAGTTATTACAAATACAAACCAAAACAACAAGACAGTTGTGATAACCGATACTTACTTCTTAAAATTTCCGGACAAACATAAAAAAAACTTCCGCAAAAGGTCTGGCTTAATTCTCCCTTAACATTATTTTGTTTTCCGAAACCAAAGTCCGAAATTTTTATATTGTAGTTTTTATCAAGTAGCAGATTTTCACCTGTAAGAGAATATGGAAAAAATAAACAATTAAATAAAATCAGTGTGGTAACCTATCCAAGTTGAATGTCCTATGTATATTCCCACAATGAATTCCAAATGGAGACGACCAATAACTAAGTTTCTCATGGTCGTAGCATGAGTGGATAGACCGTTTGGATAAGTTATCTCGTATCCTGTAAATACCGACTTTCGTACGGGGAAAGCATGGCTCTACTACAGTCCCGCCCGAATTTTGGATGAAAAATAGCATATGCGACTGGGTTGTACAATATGGCCGCTGAAAACGCCAGTTATGCGATTGATTTGTTCTGTTGCCGCTTGCTGCCAAACGAGAGCGACACTGACAGTACAAAATGTTAACGTTCCTTACCTTGCAACACGGTTTTTGAAACGGTGATTTTGAACCGCTAGATGGCCGTCATCTAGTGACAGTGATGTAGTTAACCTCGAACGCTTGCTACCTGGTGCCCGTGGACGCACCAACTTCACATTCAATAATTAAAGGTTCACGTGGCAAGTTTGTGTAAAATGAAATTGCTTTGCGCATTCCTTCGCGTTGTAATCAAGTGCTACATAGAACTATATAATGTCAGGCAGCACTAGATGCTGTAGCATAGATTAGAAAGTTAACTAGATATACCGTCTCACTTGTTCCCGTACTACGCGGACCTCTAGCGGTAGTTGCGGCTACTAATACCTCTGCTAATGGTTTGCTTTCGTGCTGCTTTGAAGGCAAAAGCATTAGCAAAGGTATTAGTAGCCGCAACTACCGCTAGAGGTCCGCGTAGGACGGGAACAAGTCAGACGGTATATCTAGTTAACTTTCTAATCTATGGCTGTAGCCTGTCATTTGGTGAATAGGCACCTGTAAGTGCTAGATTTCTGACATATCTTTCCAAAAAATAACCTTTTACACACCACCAACGAAGAAAATTTATAGCTTATTTAGTAGCCGTGAGACGTGAATGAAATCCTTATTGTAGATGAAAAGCAGTATAGATCAGTGACATTTGCCGCCATATTGGCACCAGATTGGCACCAGTACGGGTTTTGGAGGGCATAACTACAAGGTGCACTACATAAAAATGGAGTAAAAAACAACGGAAGAGCGGATTTCTTAGGCTTAAAATAAAGTTGTTTTCTCCAACAACAAAAATCGCGCGTTTTAGGTCTACGAAATCACTCTTCACAGCATCGGCTTCAGTATGACGCCCTTCTGTTTCTCTCTGCAGTGCCCCTTGCAGCTAACCCATTAAGGCTCCAGCATAGAGTTACATACAATAATAATACGTCGTGTCAGTGCTCTATAAACGAAACAGTGCCATCTGTTGGCGAACAGAACGATCATGGTAGTGTCGATAATGTATAAGTCCATGGAACGATGGATACAACGTTTTCCCCAATGCAATTATTATAACAAAATATTTCTTGGTCTCCACTTACATTTTAAATCACGATGCACGACTCCCTTTTTATGGCAGTAATCCATTGCGTCCACCATTTGGTAAAACCATCTGCCCGCGTCTTCTTCCGGAATGACTCCTGCCCTGTGAATGGCTTCCATGACGTCACCCTTTGCAGCCAACTCCATTATCACGTATACTCTTGAAGGAAAAACAAAAACCAACGTTAGACAATTTACATAAACCAATTTCACACGAAACGAGCAATTTAAAATCTAGCGTAAGGTGACAACAAGCGGCTGAAGCGATTACCGTAATTGTAACCGGTATTCTATGCACTTCTGCCACTTTCGAAAATGTTGAGGCGCACACCTCTATCACGTACTATTTATTATTATTTTTTTTTTTTATTTCTAAAAGCTTTAAGTCAGCCGACGCAATTTAATGCTCGTGTGACTGAACCGGCCCAATTTTAAACATTACCAGACTTTTTTTTTGCGAAGAAGAAATATCTGGTAAAGGGAGGAGCCAATCCGGAGATTTGAAGTGGGAAGCCTCCAATCATCGTATCGTAGGGGCCGAAAGATTGTCCAGAATTGGCCAGAATAGTTCCCATAGACGCTGAAGGAGCATGGTACCCTTTCACGCTATCCTGGCCGGAAGTCCTGGCGGGGACTTTGCCAAGATCCCCTTTCCAGGGGTTCGACCAGATCCGCAAACGTCCAGCAACCAGGCTGAGCTCTCTCACCGCTCAGCCACGATAACTGCAATAGCGATATCTATTATATAATCAAAAACACAATTGCTGGTTTAAAATTTGTTAGCTATTGGGCCTGGTTTTAGACTTTAGGCGTAACTGTCAGCTTTTAGGCCTACTTTTTACCTGATGATTTAATTTCGTAGCTAACGGAGAACTGGGTTCGAGAGTAGGATTATTCATTTACGCAACACGGTGCGGAGACTTGACGTTGTCGTGGCATTGTGATTTAAGGGCTAAGTTTCAAATTTTAGACCAAAATATTCTCCCATCAATTTTTTCGTAGAGGCAAGATCGGACTAAGGGACACCCCTGGCGGTTACTTGGCCAACTGTAAAAAAACTGAGAAAATCCTTTTTCAGCAACCGGGTTGTAAATTGTTGGAATGCGTTACCATCAGCAGTTGCTGAAGCACCGTCCGTGTTGGTTTTTAAAACTGAGCTGTACGAGGAATGTTTGCCTTGAAAAATTCTTACCTAGAAATTTTGATTGAAATGTACGCAACACTTTTTGATCTTTAAAGTTTTTTATTTTAATTTTGGACTTCAATTTTAAATTCTAATTTTAAATTTTAGGTTTAGATTTTTTTTTCAATGTTTAGCTTTTTCTTTTTGAGTTTTGTTTTGTGTGTGTTGCGAGTCAAGATTTCTTTTGTGGTTTTTTTTTTTTTAAATTTCATTATCCATTTAAATTTTCATATACAGTATCAATATTGTAAATATGGAATATGGCCTGCCTTTCCTGTGTCCTGTTTCACTTTCCATGAGAATAAAATGTTATTATTAACCTTATTACCACCACAAGAAAATTCCGCTCATGTCCATCCCTACAGTCCCAAAATAACACACAAATTAGGACTGAAAAAGTACGTTAATTCTAATCATTATATATTTCCTTTCCGTAAATAAGTGGGAGATATTTATAATTTCAAGACTATCAGTGAGGGTGGGGATGGAAGAACAGTTATTATTCTGTGCGCGGCGTATCTTGAGTCCTGGAAGTATTTTACGAGCGACTAGGTGTTCCTGGAGGAGGCGGCTTTAATCGACGGCCGCCATTGTTTTCGTAACCATCTTGGATATCAACAAGGCACTCTGCTGCCAAAAACGTATAATCGATTATCTGTGTTCGTTCTGCGGCGAACTCAAGATAGGCCGCGCACACTTTAGTGCACGGGGGGTTTGGAGGACCTCTTCACAGCACAGACCCCCCCCCCCCCCCCAACAACAACGCACTGCTCATCATGCAAATATTTTATTTTTATTTTTCACTATATGACGACTGTTCCACTGTTGCTTTGTAGAAATTTTAATACAGGGTGGTCCACAAAAAACTGACGACCCCAAAATTTTCTCTGTCTAACTTTTCTACTTAGCACCTCTCAGAACCAGGAGAGGACAGAACTCTTCCCGTTTCATTAGATTTGATTTCTGTTTTCTCCTGGTGCTGAGGGGTGCTAAGTAAATATTTTGGGTCGTCACAGTTTTTTGTTGACCATTCTGTATTATGTAAAGGATTTACTTTTCTTTTACACTTTTAGTCTATCGTGAAAAGTACAAAAAAAAAATTATTTGCTTGATGAGCAGTGCGTTGTTGGGGTCCCGTCTCTTCCACTCTGTCCTGTGGGGAGGTCCTCCAAACCCCCCCCCC
>JAHWFP010031838.1:107606-139827 GCA_023313725.1 Lithobius niger
TTTGCAATCACATTTGGTCTCTCACACTTATTTCTGGAATACGGCTGAAAACGTGTACTCTTTTGCACCATACTATAAGACTACGTCACTCAATCAATGAGGCGCTTCAGCTATTTTGTTTGTTGAAAGAGAAAGAAATTAGTTCGATAAGGATAACAAAACCTAATCTAACTTGCGCAAACCTGAGACAACCACATCATCATTAAAAAATTTTTTTTTTAAACTGAAAAAAAAATTAAGGAGTCGTGGGGGACCCTGGACTACTAGGCGCCCCGAGGCAGCTGTCTCATTTGCCTCATTCTTAATCCGGCCCTGGTTTACGCAATGACTCGCATTTGCATTCTCGCAATTAAGACGCATGAAATGATCTACAATTCCAACATGGCGGCAGTTTTAGCTCTGCCGGCTCGGAACGAAAACAGTCAACGTGAGTCACGCGAGTTCAGAAGCGAGTGCAAAAATGGTTTCGTCAGGAGTCTTTTTCACCTTGTCGCCACGGATTACTAGACTGCAAGCTTTTACTCAAACGATGTCGGATTTAGCCAATCCAGGTAGCTTTGTTACCATGACAACGACGCCTTTGCCATCCCGATTAGATTCGGCAAGAACGCGAAAAGTAAATCGTTGCCTAAACGCACCCTTACCCTTTTAGAGTCGGCTGTCAGATGCCTGATGATGTACCAGATTTTCATACAATAAATTACGTGGAATTAGGTCATGAGTGTGTCTTGGTACATTTCCTTGGTATGGTGCATTCTTAGTGTATTCTAGCCGCAAACTGTAACACTATCATCGAAGCTGAATGGCACTACAGTAGCTTCTACAGGTTTTACTACATGAGTCCCGCCTTTAAATCGTCGTTACTTGTGCCCGTTTGAAACCCGTACTGATGTCCACCTAAAACGTGCACCAATCACAACAGTGAATACCAAGTAAATGAATGCAGTACTCTAAAGCCAAAAAAAAGAGTTAAAAAGCCAAAAAAGAAAAAAAAAAATAAACCAACGAGGGATGAACCCAGCCCCCCCGTTTTTAATCTTTCGTTTTTTACATGTTTTTCAGTTCGGCGATGGTGTGACTGCATATCTAAAAGAAACCGACCGAGTGCCTGGAGGGGGGCGGGGGGCGGGGCGCGCGAGGAGGGCACTTGGAATTGGAAGCTCGTGCCCGTGGACGAATGGTCCAATCAGGCCCTGATCTTACAACAGCATATTTGTCACCTTAAAGTTTTCCTACTGAAATGTTTGCAGAATTGACAAATTTACAGTTGTTTTCCTCACCTGTTTAGTTTCGGATTAGCTTGGGGGGGAGGGGGGAAAGGAGACGAGGAAATTTATTGTTAATAAAGCACCACATTTTTTGGTGGCCAGAAACATTTTCATTTCTTGCGAAAATATTGATTGATTCATGAAAGCACAACACTGCGTAAGTCAGGTTTCACCTCCTGCTCCCAGGTGATGTGTTTTTTTGTAGTGTTGTGTCCTGGTGTTTTACCATTTTACCTTTGATGATTGAGACAAATATCTCTCTCCGAAATATTAGGCGCCTTTTGAAATCCGTGTAATGCGTAGTGCTCCATGTGTACATATTTTAATTTTTTTTCAGAGTAGTCCTACGAGTATTTCTCTTTCAGCATTTATTTTACCAGGAGCGCATAAAGAACGAGGAATGAGAGAGTACTGCGTTTGACTGAAGGTCTGATTCGTTCACCCTTCATACGTGATGCAGTTACTTATTAAAAAAAAATAACAACCTAGCATAGAAAATGTGAGCGTCTTATACAAGGACATTTAAGATATATTAAGTTCTTCCAAGACCCTCTAAGTTCTAAGAGAAAGAACAAAACTTGTAAGATCATGTAGGATCCTGGAAGATCTTGGTACAAGCTCCTGTATGATCCTGCAGGACCTTGCACCTGATCTTATGCAAATCCTGTATGATCTTGGTGCAGATCTTACAGGATCCTGCAGGATCTTACACGTTTCTACAGGATCTTGCAGGATCTTAGCAGGACCCTGCAGGATCTTGAACCAAGATCTTCCAGGACGCTTATAAGAACTTAAAGAGCTTACTAGTTCTGATATAAGACGCTAACATGGTAGTTTTAAATCTTCGGTCACACTCCGAAACTTACGATACAGGCTAGAAATTTGCTTTATTATCTGTCAAGTTGTTTTGGTGTCAAAAAATGGGATTCCTTCTCTCCCCCCCCCCCCCCCAATAAAATAGTGTGATTTCAAGTCGTTAGACGGTTTTTGTTGGGTTGTACACAGAGACAACAGCTACGGAACAGGCAGCCGTTACTTCTTGCAGGGATGAATCGAAAGCCGACGGGCGGTTGCACGAACGTGCTGTTTGTTTGTTTTGGTATTTGTGGGGTTGTTGTTGGTGTTGTTATTAATTCGGTTACGTTATTTGCCTTGACCAGAAAATTTCATCAGGCAGGAGACTTTCCCCAAGCAAATAGTTTTACCGGATAAGGATATTCAAGACTACGTTTACCGAAGTCGGCGATCGCATATTTTCTTTTCCGTTTAGTAAGTTTACATAATATGGCGTCTTTCGTTGCTTTATGTTACGCCGTAAGAATTTTCGAAGTAATTGTGCTTATTTATGCAGTAAAATGTTATTTTTACGTGAATTGCGTATTATGGCCCCCAATATAAATGCGTGCCTAATCATTCTTTGACTTAATTCAACCGTTAATCGACGTATTTGCGCAAATTTCAGGGTGAAACGGGGAAAGGCCCCTTGAGTCAGTCCTTCTGCAGTTTCTTATGCTTTTTCTCTGTGTGTGTTTCTTTTTATTTTAGCATTTTGAAAAAGGTTTAAATGCCAACTGAACGTTAAATAAGTGTCTTATTTCAGCCTGTGCAGCCGATTGTTTCACGTCGGTTCATTGACGTTGAACCAACCCACCATCCGGCATTAAAGAATCGCGAAAACCCAGTAAACAACAGCCTACTATTTTCTTAAAACACCATTCGTACCTTAACCTTAGCGTAGGCTCCTGCACCGAGGGTCTCCCCGACAGCGTAACCATAGGTTTCGAGAAACCCAATAGCGGTTTTGGACGTGGAACTCTTAAGGGGCTTGGCAACATCTTTCTTTTCAGTCGACTTGGAAGCCTTGGCCATGAACGATCCAACAGGTTGGAAGTGGACGAAGTGAAACCAAAGAGGACTGAATGGGTCTGCATCAGATTCGGTTGGACCCAAATACTGTCCACTAGAAAAGTGGAGTCGGGCATTCCGACACTAGCATTGGACAAACGCTTTGCGTCCTTGGTCTCTATTTTTGTGAGTTGGCCCGTAACGAGATCAAAATAATAAACAACGCAAGCTCTTATGACCAACAATGAACGCGGTCGTTAACAACGGTGATTTCGTGCGACGTCTCGGAGATGGATGCGGCAAGCGTATTTAGTTTTATTATTATTATTATTATTATTTATGGGTCTGCAATTGTTGACTATATTTTGACTATATTAACTATATATTGACTATAAATTGTTTGTGTTTGCTTTGCTCGTGTTTTCTTTGAGATTGATTTATATATTTCACTCCTCTTTGAATTCTGCTTTTATCTCCCTTTTCATAAATTTGTTGCGTATATATATATTTATCGATGTGTTTTGTTGTTGTTCTTTTGGCGCCTAACCTTTGATTCTGTGTTCAAAAGTGCTAGTTCAATTGTTTTTCTTTGTGTGCTGCTCTCAAACCACACGCGAGCATTAGCTCTTGTGGAATGAGTGTTTGCTTTTGTGTTTATTTTTGTAATCTGTGGTCGATGAATAAATGGCGATTAAAGTTTTTAGTTTTCAACGAAAAAATCAAGAACCACGCTAGTGGTCCGTCCGCCAAGTTTTGTCCGACTTCATTGTAAGAAAGTCATTATTCAACTCCAGCATTGTTATATTATAGCGGCCACTGGACAGATAACCCAGTTTGGGTTCGTGCACTCAAAACACACAGCAACAAACAACTGGACAGGTGGGCAAAGGATACCACGATTGCTTTCTACCCGGGAGATTTGGGTTCGGGGGTGGCCTCGGCCGTCCCACCCCCTCGTCCTTACCTGTCATTTTCGGGAGGAGAAGGGCCCTGTGGTGCCTCGTGGTCATGTCGATTGTGACGTATCAAAGATCCTGGGTTTTCCGCTTGGATACCCCCAAATACTTACTGGCCAAATTTGACACCTAGACCCTTACAGTCAAAGCTTGTCCGTGTTCCTTACAGGTTTTGACTTTTAGACCCTTACTTTTAACTTTTAACGATACGTTTTTGTTTATTAATATATATAGATTTGCAGAGTGCTTGAGTTGAGTCCAATACACAAAAAGAAATGATATAATATTAAAAAAAAAGCCAAACCCGAAAGTAGCAATGTTCTAGTTTTCATTTAACCTTCATGTCGGTGCAATTAACATGGTGCGTGTTTTGGTGTGTTGATATCACTCCTTTGAAGGGCGAATTCACTTAACACACACCAAAAAAGATGTTGAACAACTGGTTTCTAACAATTTCCAATTAATTTTCCTTAAAAGGACATACCTTGTCACTCCAGCATCTTGCTCTAAACAGCTTTTGCGACATTTACAAATGTTAGAGTGGATGCAGCAATCCAGTTTCTCATGAGGGGAAAAATATGAAAATGAATGCCTTTGTAACATTTACATATACGTGTGAACTAATGTTGCAAACCTGAGCCATACAGGAAAGCCAACCGGGAGGAATGTACCTTTAATTTTTGGCTTAAAATATGTCCGATGTTCGATCTGAAAAAAAAAAGACAATCTGCGAGTTTTACTTGAGTCAGCATACAAAATTTCATCAAAATCGGTTCAGTGGCTTTGGCGTGATATGTTACCACAAAGAAACCCCAACGAGTTACTGCATAAGGGCCTCGCTTAAAATACATTGGCCATATCGCCGTGATATGTCAGGTTTCAGAATATTCAAGGGTGAAATAAGTTATTGACTTAGTATAGTGTTAGTATAGTATAACTCTGTCTGGTCTTACTAGAATGGAGCGAAGCTAACAGATCCCGCTACTTGTACTTGATGTATACGAGACTTGATTATATTCTTGAATAATATTAAAAAGCCCTAATAATAATAATAGGGGAGGTTTTGAAAAACTATATTCTTGAATACGCCCTAATAATAATAATATTGGGGGAAGTTTCGCACCTAAATGTTTTTTGTTTATTTTAGTTGTATTTTTTTTTATTGGTTGTACAGTTTTTGTTCATTCCTGTTTTTTTTTTTTGGTTTATTACTTTTTGTTTATGTTTAGTTTGTGCATACCCGTTTGAAGAAGTACAGCAGTAACTACAGACAGATGATGTCTTGTTATTTTCATGCAATCCGTTTGAACTTTACGTCAGAGAATCTCTGCTGTACATTTAATTTATGGCAGCAGAAGGAAATCTTGTAAGGCGAAGGAAAAATAGGAGAAAGCCTTCGCACATGTCACGGTCAAAATATTGTTCAGAAAACGGCAAAAATGCAAACGTTGTTGCTTCCCAAGTAGCATGGTAGTCTATCACAATTACCTGAACGTTACCGGAATCCGTTTCCAGTTCAGATCAGCTTATGCGCCACCACTTATTAGAAAACAAAAACAAACTCGTTTGATGCTTAAGGTAAGGTTTAACTGACCCGAAGTCAAAACAGCAAAGGAACACAGATAAATTTACCTGTAAGATTTCAGATACTGCAGTGTTGCTGTACTGTTTAGTCTACCGTGACATAGCGAAAGCAAAAAGTTGGGGGGGGGGGGGATCTGTGAGATGTGCCGACTTTTCCCTAGATAGCTAGGTGGTCTCGGGGAGCGCTGTTAGCTCTGCCAGCTGGGTCCGCGGCATAGCCCTGGAAGTTTTTGATTTGTCGTAATTTCGTTAGCATTTTTTGGTAATTTTGTGTCAGCTACAAACACAATTCTATACTTTTTAATTCTTTTAATTCAGTGTACAAAGTTATTTATGCATGCTCGTCCATTAAACCAAACATTCATAGGAAAACGTATTTGTATATTTTACTACTGTTGACATAGTACCATTACGACCATTACCAGGAGCTAATAAACGCATACATGTCCCTAGGAGGTGGAAGTGTCCATGTTGTGACTATCGCTTCATACTCCACACCTATGTCACAAGGCCGTCTGGGAGTGGGTTTCGTTTTCCGTCACTTGGCCAGTTGATTCAACGTCGCCGGAACTTACTTTTACCACAGCAACGCTACAAGATTAAAAATAGTAGGATAAGTCGTTCCACAGTTGGCCGCATGGGGTCGCGACCCAGAAAGAGAGAAAAAATATGTAATATTGTCATGGACACTCCGTCGAGCCCTGTACAGGCACTCTTATGTCGCTCTTACCATTATGTAGCATAACATCAAAAGTACTGCAACAACATTAGTCGTGCTTGGCACACTTTGGGATGAAAAACTCGAAAATAAATTCGGCGTGCAGGCGACCACAGGGCGACCATACTTGCTCTCTGTTCATTATTCACCACGTGATCGAGAATTATCAATGGAAAACGACGTGGTCGTGCGGCACGTCGCCGTGTTTTTTGGCTGCTCAGTGCGCGGGAACCCTAATTCATTTAGCACTGGTGGCGATCGTCACGTGCGATGCTCTCCCCCTCCTCCCCTTCCACGGTCTTACACTTCACTATGAATAAAGTTGTTAAATGAAGGCTTATCAAAGTTAACAAATTGTTAATGACTAAATACTTCATTTGGGATGTTCCTTACTATCGTCATATTTTTTTTTGCAAAGAATAAAATAAGTAGCCTGCCTCATTTACAAAATTTTATCAACGAAACCAGCCACGTGTGTGCGACTGGGAGGCTTTTTTTTTTCTTATCTAAATTTTATAAAAGACCCGTCAAAAGCTTTGTTTACCATGAAACACTTTTTTTCTGTTCTATTCTTTTTTCTTATTTTCGTGTATTCGTTGCATTTTTTCCTTGTGCATGGGGTCTAACGGAATTTTATTTTGAGTACGAAAAGTAGATATCAATGAACGGTTTATTGCTACGACGAGTGCTTATTGCAGTTTCAACTTCAACAAAATTAATAATTATTAATAGGATTATTAGCACGGACGGCAGGAAGTGCTTATTCGAGTTCGTTTGCGCACGAGAATTTGAAAAAAAACTGGAGAGGCGGCAGCGGGGGCCCAGAATGCAATGCTGCAACATGTAACAATGGGGCAACAATAGGCGAGGTGCACAAGATCGGATTGTAGCTTACGTTTTACTTTTTTTTTTAACTTTTAATTCCTTACACGAGCTTACATACCATAAGTCATACGCTCGACGCTAGGATTCTGATCTAAACCCTAACCTACAACTTAAACCTATTCAGTGACACATACATACGTAGCTTACTCAAACAAGATGCAACGATGCTCGGGCACGGGGAAAGTAACATTGTTGTGGTATCTTCTTTGAGTTAGCATTGTCGGACACAGATAGGCTGTCGAGAACCAAAATGAAAAATGGTCTTGGTTTTCGCTTAAATCTTTTACTTTTAAACTACTGGGTGCGAAGGCCTCAAAATTGGGCGGCCGACATGACTGAAGGACTTATTTACTTCTTCAATATGGGCTTCGGGAAGCCAGTTGACTTGTTTCCGCGATTGTTTGCCATAATGCTGCATCTACTTGCAACAATGCAGAATCAACTGCCTATCGAGTAGGGTACGCATTTCTAATGTTCAAAATTGTCTGGACAGTGAACATACCGTACACATGATAGACCAGACCGTATAGCAATTACCATAAAAGTGAAGCCAAAAAAGCCAACAAATTAACTGAACAAAAAACGGCTTTGCCGTTTAGAGAAAAGCATTAGAGCTCGTATCCCCATACACACAGCAGTAAAGGTACACGAATAAAAACGGATTAGAGTCCACTCGAACGCAGTGAACTATAATTTGAACTCCAATTCCAGAGAACAAGGATTGTGACTTGCCAGCCTCTATCATACGCATTCATGTACAGTATTGGACAATGAAATTTAGGCAGAAAACATTTGGCTTCTCTGCTACGCTCCTTTATGGATTACTTCCTTCAGGGCGTGAATGGCTGCGAAAGTTCGATTGTTTTAAGATATTGCTTAGAAAAGAATAGTTCTTATCGCAGGTTGGGTGAATGATACACTGTTACGATGAATAATTACGACATTAAGTCCGTTTTAGCTGTTAGACACTCTTGGACAACGAGTCCATTTTTCGCACGTTGGTAAAGATGGTTTAAGGAAGCGACGATTTCCATACTGAGCTGTAATGATTTAGTCTGGATAAGGCAAGGCTTGGTGCGGTTTAGACATTGCCGTAATGCACTTTAGTCTGTCGTGGGTGTGAGAAAATAGTGATGGTTTTCGCTTTAATGACGTTACTTCGATAACTAATATTCACGAACAAAATGTAAGCTGCAAATGAAATATCCGGACACGTTGGGCTTAGTTTTCCTTTTACCTTTACTGAAGCAGCGGCGGAACCACCGAAGGGGGTGGAAGGGGGGGGGGGGGGGGCTTGGAGAAGGCTTGGGAATCTCTGCCCCAAACCAACCAAATACATATATATATATATAAAAAGAGGGGTAGGGGCTTGCGTTCGTTGAAATCAAATTCGCCTTACGCAAGGCAAAGAAGTTAATATTGGAAGCTACAGAAGAAAAAAGCCGTCTGAAAAAGTCAAAGGATAAAGGATCCACGAAAAAAAAGGCCACGGAAAAACCGATGGAAACTTAAACTGTTTACTGTTTTTTCTTCAGTGTTTAGTTTTCATAGGTTGGGTTGGGGGGGGGGGGGAGAATGAGGCTTAATGACGCGTCAACAACTAGGTCATTAGTGCCAACCTCAGCCACAGTGCAGTAGTCCGGGTTGTCACTGCACCACGCATTACAAGGATATTAAACAAACATAGGTAAGAAATTTACTAGGAAACGGTTTTTTTTCCTTCTGCTTTTCATTTCTTCAGTTTTTTTCCTCGGATTGTTTTACTTCGGCTATTTTCCTACGGTAATCTCCAGTGTCTTTGTTTAGCTGTTTGTTTCATTCCTTTTTCCCTGGGCTTTTTTTCCGCGGCAATCTTTCTCTTCGTTTTTTTTTCCCGTTGGCTGTTTTTTCCAGGTTTTTCCCCCCTAGGCTTGTCCTTCCACGGCTTCTTTCCCCCTAAATTCAACGTTTTTTTGAATGCATTTCTTTAAACCAAACCGCAAAATCGACTTTAAAATTTAAAAACAAAATCAATTTAAAAACTATTGCTCTATTTATATTTGTAACTATATAGGGGAATACTTTTAAAGTTAATTTAAGACTTTAAAGATAGGTTTTGTCACGCATAACGATACTTTTTTTCTGAGACTGTGAACAAACCACCACATTTTCTTGGCCTATCCAAATAGAGATTTGCAGTTTATGTGATTGACTGACTCCATTCTCTGTTCAACGAAGAACAGAATTTTATTTTTTTCAGATGCAATTGGTGATATAGTATTGCATTTAGTTTGCGGCAATTATTATTCGTTTATTGAATTTTATAACTTCGTACTATATTTAAGCATTTCCCATAACCAGGCCTGATTAATCGATGTAGACTTGTAGCTACCCCTTCTGAACTGTCTAAATTTCATTGTCCAATACTGTGCATCACTAATCAAACAAACACAACGGTTGGATACCTCACACAAATAAAATACGCACGCAAAATACAACATACGCACGCACATGAAACAACGAATATTTAAAACACGTACAAAACAGACGCCGTAAACAGCAAAACGCCTACAAAAGAAAAAATACATGCACAAACACAGGCAAAAAAACTGCCTTAATTAGGAGTATGCTTGTTTCACAAATTATAAATGCACACAAAATACACATATAGCCACTCACAGGAAACACATTGAAAATAAAAAACAACGAACACAGACAAATATTAATATGCTTGAATAACACGCAACTTAAGTGCATACCAACATTTTATATTTCAAACACATACTGTGTTCACTTTCTGACATAACCAATGAGCAAAAACAGTCCTTGTTCCCTGGAATTGGCGTTCAAATTATAGTTCGTTGCGTTCGAAGGAACTCTAATAAGTTTTTATTCGTGTACCTTTACGGCTGTGCGTATGGGGATACGAGCTCTAATGCTTTTCTCTAACGGGCAAAGCCGTTTTTTGTTCAGTTAATAATAATAAAAAACAATGCAACAAAATTATCGCATGCACCAAAAGTGAAGCAACACATGTGGTGCGCCGCGGTGAATTTTAGTCTTCTGTACGCCGTAACCGGAGAGAAGACTATTGCAACGACTTTGTCCGTCCGTCCGTCCGTCGCTTTTTTTCAACTTCGCAACAGTACCAGATATTGACGACCATTGTTTACAAGGTCCATTGTTTTATAACGTCCATTGTTTAATAGACTGCTTCGACGCGTCCATTGTTTACAACGTCAAGTTTAATAGACTGCTTCGACGTAACTAAATTAAATAATAACAGCAGTTGTAGTGCATGATAGAGGTGCGCGCCTCAACATTGGAAGTGGAGGAACCGTACAGAAGACCGGTGCGACTAGGCAGTCGCTGTAGCCGCTTGTTTTTAACGTGGACAATTCTATAAAGGAAGAATTTTTTTCGCCCTTAACATTATTACTGTCTTTCAAAGACAGTTTGGCTAAAACAAATCCAATTCTCCTCAAAACCAGAACATGTAGAATTACAACGTTCGCTTACAAATTGTCTAATGCGCCAAGTAGTGATCTCATTTCACGAAGAAGGGAGTCCACCAAGTTTCTGATCATAACAATTGTGATTTTTACACTCATACGTACCTAAACAGCAGCTGTTCTCCACCCTCCCCCCCCCTACCCCCGTCATGAGATACAGTAAAGTGATTCCAGTTGGGATGAGGCAGATAGTGATGGCTGATGCTGATAGTAGTATTTCTAAGATTGCATACTTCGCAAGGTGGACGCTTTTTCCAGAACTTAGGGTAACTGTATTTTGGCTCTCTGCAGAGTAGTAAAAAATCATCATCCTAAACTAATCCTCAAAAAAAAAAATGGTTACGAAGAATACAAACACACGGGTGCTGTGCGGTGATTAAAAGACTATTTATTTTTTAATGTCAAGTTAACCTCTCCCTACGTGTGGTGTTTCCTCACAAAATAAATCGCGTTTGCAACATGTGCTTGTGTTTGACTAAATGTTGCAAATCCATGTCACACAGGAAGCAAACATAATATATAGCTGCCGCGCTCGCTGCGGCTATAGATGTTACATCAGAAACCGCAGTTTAGACGTTTATCCAGTTAGACGTTTATCCATTATACGATTATCCATTATACGATATTCCGTTTAGATGATTTTCCATTTTATGATATTCCGTTTAAACGATTTCCCAGATTTTTTATTTATGCAGATATTATCCCATTATACGATTTTCCAGTTAGACGTTCGTCCAACGCCCCGCCGATACAACACAGATAAACTGCCGTAGCTCAGCTCCTAATTACAATACATAGATTTAATTACCCTTCTTGGAAAACGTACATCTTCACTTTTCATTTCCAATTATGTCAATAATTAGAACTAACATTGCAGCTGTTTAAAGTCAGGAATTATGATACACATATGCGCTGTTGTATGTATATCATACATAAATTACATAATAGAATTTAAATGACGAATTTGGTTAAAAGGGTTAATTTTACGCAAAATATGAATAGAAACATTTATGAAGGACATTTATTCTAACCGATATTTTTTCAAACGGTCACACTGTTTTGGTCGTCATTTTTGACGTCATCTTGAATTCCGGGCTTAGAAAGAGTAATTCGACTTGACACCAGGCAGATTTGGATTCAGCATGTTCAGGTTACGATAAAAATGCGCGGTATATACCCAAATGTCTCAACATTTGCCGTTGAAAGTTATTTTTGGGGTCCGCTCTTCCTGTCTAAAAAGGGGTGTCAACAGTCTCGCCTCAGCATCGATATTTCGTAAACCATTCAACAGATTTTCCATTTCTATTGTTTTTTTTTTTTAAGATAACTAAATTTGCCGTGATCTAGTTCGTATGAAACTATTGCGCCAATCTCAGTTTAACCAAGTGTCAAAACGTGTTTAAAATATTTGTATTTTAATGTTAGGAAGCCCCCGCCATGAAAACCGTTGCATTTTCAGAATGGTACTTTGTACATAGTGTCTAATAGCTTTTTTAAAATGAGCCATGCATAGATAAATTAAATCGGGCAAGCGGTTGCAAGTGTTTTATTTTACACATGTCAGGGAACAACCTTGGTGCAAAAGCTGGCGTGGTGCAGAGCAAGATTACCCAGCATGTTTGCTTATTAACCTGCACACTGGACCCCCAATAACAATGAACTATATCGCCACTGCAGCTATTCGCACTCTCATGCCGGAGGTCGGCTATGTAAACCATGCACAATGGCTGTTTGCCGTGACGTCACCACGAGTTAGCCAACGACGAACGAGAACGGCTGTTTGGCCGTCTGATTGGCCTAGCCTAGACACGTGATATGCACGTCACAGCAAACCGGCATGGCGCGTGGTATAGGTGGGTTTTAGATGCCATTCTCGGCGTTTAAACTATTGTGGTTGTCCCAGGACATAATAAAACACCCACCCACTTTTCTTTAATAATTGACACTAATTTAGAGGTTGTTCCAAGATTTCATACATTTTCGTATATAGTGTATATATATTCAACTTAACCAAAAGGAGCAATATCATAACGCCAAGCCATTGCAGAGCTCAATACTCGGAAGCTAGTAAAAACCCAGCAGCTAGTCACGGGACCCATCAAGTTTTCTGTAAAGTTGTGATATCAGCCAAAATTGGCTGTAACCAATTTATCCGTCCAAACCCTGATCCCATACCGTTTAACTGACGCCTGTGATGGTCAGTTAAGCCGAGTAGTCACGGTCGGGCCACAAACTTGGAGGAATCCATTTTGATGTGGCAAAATTTAATAGGTTCCTTATGCTTGTCCTCCCCCCAGCAGAACTATTATTTCTCCGTTCCTATTCAATATATTTCGACCAAACTTTGCCAGATAAAGTATGGAAGGTATATTTATTACCAACTTTTACGCAATTCCGTGCAAGCGTAATAGGGAGCCACGCGTAAATTTGAACTGTTTACTTGTGTTTCAGAAAAAACTACTGCACCTACCTGAAATCTGAAACATCTAAGCCAGAAAATTGTCCTCGCCTTCAGCCTCATGGGACTACTTTTTCAATTGGTCAAGCCATTCCGGAGTGACGGGACCCTGAACGATCATTTTGTTTTACATTGTATTAACCATTGCAATTAGGGAACATGCCAATCAGCAAACCCCAGCTGCCAGACAGACTGAACAAGAAAACTTTTAGCAATGCAGCTGAGCCCACAATTATTCGCCAGCATTATCCCTATTAAGAATTAGTTTATTAATACTGGGCGTTTGCTATCAATTTAAAGTATAAAATTCATTTGAGTTTAGTCGACATTACTGGATGCCATAAAAAGGTTCCGTCACGGATTACGAACAAAACGTAAGTGTGGCGTAAAAAAACGGTTATATGATTGAAGTTTCACTTGTTAAAACTGTACACGGATAAAAATTGATGATTTTTAAATTGAAATAAGCAAATCTAAAATTGAGAAAATTGCATCTGTCCAAGTGCTGTTGCGCTTTACGAATCCTATGTAAAAACGTAAAGCACAACAGCACATAAACAGATGCAATTTTCTCAATTTTAGATTTGCTTATTTCAATTAAAAATCATCAATTTTTATCCGTGCACCTTTTAACAAGTGAAACTCCAATCGTATAACCCTTTTTTTTTACGGAACACTTGACGTTTTTGTTTGTGTATAGGCCGGATCAGATCAAGACAAATTAGGCAAGTAAAATCAACCATTGACATAGAAGGAAGCGCAAGCTTGCTAGGTGCTGCCATCTCTACACCAAGCGGCGAAATTTCAAACTAACCGACCAGGGTTCCAAATTCTGTCAACAGATGACGCCACTTGGCAAACTTGCCGCGTCGTTATTTGATTCGCCGTTTTGCGGAGCATTGTGGGAGGCAAAGATGATACGGCCTTTACTGTAGTTGGATGTGCTTCAACAGAGCGTCATAAATCCTGAAATTTGCCAGAGCGCTTGAACGCAGCGGATCTGTATGAGGGCACCAGGCTTGAAATCCTCGTCATTCTTGATCTGGTCTCGCGTATGTGCAGTTGTCAGGGAAATTTGCAGACCACAGCGATGACAACTATGTAGGTAGCTGCGTGGAGTTATGCGCAGTTTCGTGTCTGTGGCCTAGCAAGTTTATGAAGAGGGGTTCGACAAAGCTATAAATCTCGTACACCCAAGAGTAAGTTCTAAATCCGCTGTAAATCTTGTAAATCTAAATCTTAATCATTCAAATCCTTAAATCTACAAATCTTGTTAAATCACGTAAATCTGGCATAAATCATTCAAATCTTACTTAAATCTTTTGTAAATCTTTAAACCCTGCAAATCTTCGTGCAAATCTTTAAATCTTCTCTAAATCCGTGTAAATCTTTGAAAAAATCTCATGTAAATCATTAAATCTTAATTAAATCTTTAGTAAATCTTTTAAATCCCAGTAAATGTTTAAATCTCCAAAATTTTATGTAAATCTTTAAATCTTCTTTAAGAATCCATGTAAATCTTGAACGGTTTTCATGTAAATCACTTAATCTTACTTAAATCTTTAAATCCCAGTAAATCTGCAAATCGTCATGCAAATCTGCAAAATTTTATGTAAATATTTAAATCTTTTGTAAATCTTTAAATCCCAGAAAATCAAACTTGACTGGAGGCGGTACATGGTTTTGTGGTTGCAATGGCGTAGCTACAGGGTGGCAGAAAGCCACTGACTCCCAGCCTCAGGGGACCCCAAAAGAAAAGAAAAAAACCAGAAAGTGCATTTAATGCTTTTTTTTTAATGCCATATAAATTTATATTGTATTTTTTAAATTTATACTTATATTTGACGTGCATGAAAACTCAAAAAAAAAAACAAGAATTACAAATTTCGGTTTTCAAACTAAAGTAGAAATGTTTTGATGTTTTCAATCCAAAAAATTTGGCACGAATTTTAATTTTCACCGACTGGGCTGCTTATCAAAACCAAAGTTCATCGTCGCTCCTTCCCTCTCTCCAGAACTGGTTCTGCGGTCGCCATCTTCTTCCGATTGGTTGGTCGCCATCTTCTTCCGGTTGGTCGCGTCTTACTTCTTTTTCTTGCTCTTGCTCTTTTTGCTGCTCTTTTCAGTAGTCGATACTATGGCCTCCTGAATGATAACCTCTTTCTGTGATCCCTTATCATACTTTCTAAACCAAGGATCTTCTCTGACTACAGCAATCATCTGTCTTTGCGGGCAGGGCAAAAGCATTTTGTTTATGCACGCTTCCGCATCCTTGGCGATGGGAACTTCCGGTGGGTAGAATGGATTACCCTGGGTTTGGATCATCAGCACCTGTATAATAATAATTATTTTATTATTCCATTACAAATAATACAGGGTAGTCCACAAAAAAAATGACGACCCAAACTTTTAGTTAGCACCCCTCAGAACCAGAAGAGGTCAAATCTCCTGGTTCTAAAGGGTGCCAAACTAGAAAAGTTGGACTTAAAAAAAATTTTGGGTCGTCAGTTTTTTGTGGACCACTGTACATGTACAATATACACTAATGCTCGAAGCTGTAATTAAAATAGCTTGTTTGTGAGAACAAATACACATTTTTGTTCAAAGTGGAATTTACGTAATTTATCATAGTTATTAAAAGGATTGAATTTTAAGAATTTTTTTCAAGATGTCACATTTCAGAATTCAACACTTCGCGATGGGTTAAGTTTTCCTTTTAATTTCCGTTTTAATTCATTAATATTCTGGTAATTCGTCATATTTCTTGTTAATTTATTAAAAATATTTGGTACTTAGTTCTTTTTAGCTACTCTTATCAGATTACCTTGTGTATTACAGAAATCCATTTACTCTAAAGCAATAAAGGGGTTTTCGACTCTTAATAAACGATACATACAGGACCGGGATGGCGAACGTATGGCGCCCATACGTTAACTAGATACACCATCTCACTTCTTCCCGTCCTACACGGACCTCTAGCGGTAGTTGCGGCTACTAATACCTCGGCTTACGCTTTTGCCTTCGAAGCAGCACGTAAGCAAAGCATTAGCAGAGGTATTAGTAGCCGCAACTACCGCTAGAGGTCCGCGTAGGATGGGAAGAAGTGAGACGGTGTATCTAGTTAACTTTCTAATCTATGGCAGTACAAATGTTAACATAACTTTCGGCTTGTGAAATGGGCGACTCGTGAGCATCGTCAGAATTGGTAGCCGTATATCATACATCGCCTTTAAGAATTGAATGGTGAATTAAAGAAGTTGGGCAACAGAGCAGCAGCATGCTGTAAGAAGATAAACGTATGTTCCCATGACGGAATATTTCGGCTACTATTGTGTCCCCAAGTATAGAGAAGCGTCAAGTGACGCCATATTGCCTACGAGATAGCATCTGGAGGGTATAACTACAAGGGGCACTAGATTAAATTTTAAGGGAAGTCTAGTCAAAACAGTGCCTTGAGAGCGGATTTTTTACGCTTAAAAAAACGTTTTCTCCAACAACAAAAATCGCGCGTTGTAGGCTTAATAAATCCAGTCTAATAGCATTGGCTTCAGTAAGACCACCTTCTTCCCCTCCAGTGCCCCTTGCAGCTAACCCACTCACTGGCTCCACGATAGAGTTATATACAATAAAACTACGCTATGTCACTGCTCTATATACTCGCACATGAACACTACCAAATTCAACCACACGGAATCACCTACTGATGGTAGAGGACAGCCGAATAGGATTTTACGAATCGCCGAAGCGATGGAGGATTTTACGAATCACGCATCGAAAAATTAGCATCTCAGAACCAAGAACAGAAGTAACGACGTGACGCGCACTGCTTGTTTTGTAAGCTAATTTTGTTTTATTGGCGTATATGTAAAGAAAGGTTTGCCATCCCTGGTATAGGATATCCATGAAACAGTGGTGTTCGGCAATACACGAGTGGCAATACCGGGGTGATATCAACTAGTGGATTGAGCTGGACAATAACACGCCATGAGAAATCTTCAGAATCAAAGCAAAGTCAACACTGACTACTAAAGTAACGCAAAATTCAATATGGCGGCCGAAAATTGGCAACTTCCGTTAAAAGATGCTATTCGAAATTAAATTTTTCGTTTCCCATTGCAGTGCTCAGAAAAAAAGCAAAGGAAATTTGGTTTGAATTTTTTTTATTGTAAGTAAAGGCTCTTTACTGTTAAGGTTTGACCTCAAGCTCCCATGTTAAAGCTGAAATTTCCATGCCTAATTTCTGTCTTTCAATGTTTCAACTCAAAAGTATAGAAGCTTTGTTGACTTGGTGTACATCTGTCCAAACTTAATTTCCGATTTGTTGCATTAAGGGGGCACCTACCCTAAAATGAGGCGTAACTTTGAATTTTTTCTTCTTTTAGTGAATTGCATCAGTCATTTTTTTTTTACCTTAAAGTATGTGGAAATACTAGTGTAGAGCATATTTTAAATTTTGATTTGGTCAATTTTAGTGGGAAGGTAAATTTTATTACACTATTATACTGCTACTTTGATAACATCGGCATGATCGAGATTGGGCTCTAAATCATCTGTATACATAGCACTATCATGTGGACTAATAATTTTGCTACTACAATTTTTCCATATACCGTTAACTTATGTATCCCAAATTTTGGGATTTTTTTTTAAAACTACACTGGAAGTGTGTAGAAGTATGATTTTAGTCTACTTTAGTCACCACACCTGAGAACTTGTGTAAAAAATTTCAAGCCATTATCTCAATTCTAAGTAGAGTTATGATGTTTTTAGTGATTGACCGCAAGCGATATTCGCGATCTGAGAAAATCAAGATTGAATGAAGCTTATAACCTTACGCAATGCTATCTATATCCCCCAAAAAATGTTTTTAGCCATAAAAGGTCTCGGTTAATAAAAAAACTGTTGTAACATGAAGCATGTTGCTACACCAGAATACCTTAGAAAAACATTTTTTTTGGGGTGGGGGAATGTTTTTAGGGAAGGGATATCTTAGATCTTAGAGAGATCTTTTAGTGAGTTTAGCGAAATATTGGAAAAACGGCAACTCAAGCTATTGTTGACGTGGCACTTTATTACACATCTGCAGGCTATTGAGTCTTAATACACGATTTAAAAAAAAAGTGCGATATCAACGCACCAAAACATTCGCCAAGTTAAATTGCACCGACTAATAGTATGCAGGTTTAATGAAAAACTAGGACATTTCTACTTTCGGTAGCAATGTTCAAGTTTTCATTTAACGTCCAATTTATTATTCGGTGCGATTAACATGGCGAATATTTCCGCCAAGCTTTTCGGCTATTTGAAGTAGTGATATGAAACGCAAAGTTCTTTCGCCAATTTAATCCCACCGATCAAGACTTCCAACATGCACAGTAAGAAATTTTCAGGTTTTACTTTCGAACTATTACTTAGTCGGATTAACTTGTCGAAAAGAGCTTGGCGTTTGACATCACGACTTCAAATGGCCAAAAAGCTTGGCGGAAATATTCGCCATGTTAATCGCACCGAATAATAAATTGGACGTTAAATGAAAACTTGAACATTGCTACCGAAAGTAGAAATGTCCTAGTTTTTCATTAAACCTGCATACTATTAGTCGGTGCAATTTAACTTGGCGAATGTTTTGGTGCGTTGATATCGCACTTTTTTTTTAAATCGTGTATTAAGACTCAATAGCCTGCAGATGTGTAATAAAGTGCCACGTCAACAATAGCTTGAGTTGCCGTTTTTCCAATATTTCGCTAAACTCACTAAAAGATCTCTCTAAGATCTAAGATCTAAGACTTGGTCCTAGTTTTTCATTAAACCTGCATACTATTAGTCGGTGCAATTTAACTTGGCGGATGTTTTGGTGCGTTGATATCGCACTTTTTTTTAAGCTCGGGGTGATATTTATTTTAATCTTATTGACGTTATAATAAAGACTTGGGTTTAGAAAAATGGTCCCTATTTGCAATTTTTTAAACTTTAAAATAAAATTACACTAAAAACATTTGAAGACTTAAAAAAATGTCAAAGGTACATAAACATGGATTGCCAGTACTTAAAAGTACGACCCACAACTCTACAGTTTGTTCCACATTATGTTTTCAGAAAACTGCCCGTATGACGCCACGTTTTCTTGCTCTACGACTGCAAAAACATGTGTACGCCACACTTGTAGAGTCTACACAGTTACTGTTCATGTCTACGAGTGGGATATTTACATGTTTTTTGCACTCGTAGTTGAAGGAAACGTGGCTTCATACAGTCAGTTTCCTGAAAGCATAATGTGGAACAAACTATAGTATGGCTACCGCCTATACAAACGAGTCATTATTTTAAATCTTTACCTTTAAATTTTTGTCGTCGTATGGTAACCGTCCAGTCAGCATAGTGAAAAGGATCACTCCCAGACTCCAGACATCGGCCAAACGGGGTTCGTATGGCTGACCTAAATCAAACCAACATTATGAAAGGTTCCCGGAACGACGTGGGTTTACAACCCCCCCACCCCTCCTCGCAAAAAAAAAAAATTGCTTATCAAACACTGAAGTGCATGACCCGTAAAACCCGTTAAAGACAGAATTTTTGCCCGTTGTATAGAGTAGAAATAAAATCAAAGGTGCAGATCAAAACTGACGATTTTTTTGCCATCACTGGTTAACAGCAGCTTACAATTCCTGACAATGATAGACATTTTCCTCGCTTTGATAAATATTTTTTAAGTGTTTTGGTGGCAGACCGTTCAGAGGCTGTATCTACCGACGCGAAAAATCTTACAAGGATAACGGGAGACATTTTTCGTCAAAGCACGGCTACAAATTTTGCACTTTCGGATTTTTTACTGTTACGTGTCTCGCAAAATCGGTACACAAAATAACGGTGGGGGGGGGGAATAGGGTACACGAACCGTACATTGCACAAAGCAAGAAAAAGAATTGCCAGCCAACGCCTAAATTTTTCTATTGCTTAAAACTAAATATACATTACCAGTAAATATTAGCATTTTTATTCTCAAATGCTTTTCCCTCTAGCGATTTAATTTTAGCCAATCAACAGCCAGCTCGCTAATGCCGAAGTGCGGACCTGCATTTCCCTCCTAACAAAACTAATGGACCCCAATCCAAATTAGTCTTTTTCCTCTTTTTCGTTTTAGGCAGTAGAAACAGAATTTAGCTGTTGGCCAGCTATTGCTACGAAAATCTAGACACCATAGTGAAGTGTCTTTCTGAAGCATAGTTAGGCACATTTCAGGTATTTGGGGGAAAATAATGCAGTACAATACGGAGGGCGCGCATTTCGGCATGTGTGATTAGACGGCATTTCAGACAATGACAACGTGTATACTGACGTGCGTCACAAATCTTAAAACCACGTTCAATTCATGAAAAAACAAAGAAAATGTCAAAATAAAGCCAAAACCTGGTATAGAGGGTCACCAAGTTGAGAATGGTTCAGCCTAAATAAAAATTAATTTTAAAAAATTAAAACAAAACCGAAAACTGATAAAAGACGACTAAATTGAGAATAGCTAGGCCTCTCAAATGAGTGATAGGAAATTAAAGTATTGGAAAAATGGCAACTCAAGCTATTGTTGTCGTGGCACTTTATTACACACCTGCGGGCTAGTTGAGTTAAGCCTAATATAGCGTGTTTTGGGTGTGTTGATATCACTTAGTATCACTCTTTTGAAGGGCTGAACCATTCGGAACTTGGCGGTCCCTTTCACCAGTTTGGGTTTTTATAGCATACACATTACCTGGAAATCTCAGCAATTTTCTCAGGGGTTAGGAAACACGGACTTGGAACAATGTTTAATTCAATTGAAATTGGATTCAGGGTCTCAAATGGTGATGTATGTTGATTTCTTCTTTCTGCATACGGGACTGGACAACACTTCTAGCTGTGATTAGGGGTCCCACCTTGTGAAGTCCATCTGCGTGGGTGGTTATTCTCCAGAAGTAGTGTGAAGTGAACGTTTGACTCATGACTCAATGTTCCTTGGGGATGCCAGTGTAGAAGGTCCAAGAAGTGGCGATGGTCCATTAACTCGTGTGCTGAGACTGATGATATTTTCATGGCAATTTCTGTCAGATGCTTCATAAGCGTTCACAATTACTGTCTTGATCCAATTGGCAATCATTACCAGTGAAGTTTCGCCAAGTTCTAATGAATGGCCGAAAGAGCCGATTTCTTCCTCTCTGAATTTCATTGCTTTCAGTTCACTTTAAGCGAATCTCAAGGCCTGAAGACAGAGTGGTCTAACATGTTCTTCCCCTGTGAACGTGGTGAGTGCAGGCATAAATTTTTGGTTTTGTGGATTCGTTCGGTATCAAGAGTTTTTGCTCTGAACGACCCTGGTGTCAGAGAAACTGCTTTGAAATTTCCAAGAAAGAACAAGTTTGCAGGGCCATGGAGAAGCTTGTACTTTGCTGCATCGTTAAGCTTGAGGCTATCGTTATCAAGAAGCCTTTTCCTTGTTAAAAGATGAAGGTTGCAGTTAGCTGAGGGCTCATAGGGTTCATGCATGAGTGAGTTTAGAACTAAGGAAAGATCCCAATCCAGGAAGAATTTTTCTGGTTGTAGGTGATCCAGTTACACAGATTTGGTTAGGGTCAAGATGCGATGTCCTCTAACAGATCATCTTTCCCGGCTTCTTAAAAGACAGTTACAAGCAGAGCGGTTTACTAGAAAGGAGGATCCTTTAAGCCCATGTAGAAGAGGTCAGTTAAGAATCTCAGGTCAGGCAAAGAGGTGGCGATTGGATGATTTTTCGCAGGTGACACCAATAAAAACCACTTCTTCCAGTGGTTGCCATGGAGTCTCCGATTGTCTTTCTTGCAATTCTGGTGGCTTGTTCATCAGGACTTTTTGCCTCCATGAGAAGTATGATGACACTAGCCACCCTGGTAAAAAAAGACTTCCTTCACTTTTGTTGTCAAATGTCTCGAGTTTTTTGGTTGATTTTGTGGGTTTTGTGGATCAGGAGCTGCAGGAGCTGAGGAGACCATGGCACCGATGACCAGTTTGTAGCTTACAGGGTGAATAAGTCAGGTGTGGTTTTTTTTTCACTCTGCAGGATTCATGTGGCAGTCGCTTGATTGATGGGAACATGTATCCGATGGGAACATGTGTCCAAGGTGTTGCCATGGTGTGTACCACCCTGGTTTGATTGTCTGGGACTGGGCTGATGAACTAAGGATTCTCGTAAGTACCCCATAGCGAGTGGGTTGACCATTTGATTTCCCCAAGTAACGAATGGGTTATTTGTCTGTGGATGTCTTTAGCGTCCATTCTCTCATGGTTGGTTTGAGACGTCTTAACGGGGAGTCTACAGTCATGTTCCGGCCTCCAGACATTAGTGTTTTTCTTCACCGAATGCAAATTTGAAAATTCAAGGTGACTCTCAGTGAAGGTTTTTTAGACTTCGTTTCTCATCCTGTCCACTGATTGGCAGTAGTTGCCGAGTTGATATTTTTTTGATCTTGGAAGTCCCCGATGTTACATTTTTGGAAATGGTTGAGGGCTTCAAGGAGTGTATCTCCAAAACACCCAAGTGTTCCAATTTTTTTCTCTTCCAAGGTCCAGAAGTTTTGTGGCTTTCCATCTGGGCTTTCCAGTTCTCCACTGATGCGTCCGCTAGAAGCAGCAAGTTCGGGTGAAGTCCCTCAGTGAAACAGCTTGAGTTGGGACGCTAACCTCTGAACATCAATCGTGTGTTACAGGGAACCAATCGTCTTTAGGGTGTGTTACTTCACCAAATATGGTTTGCTGTCCTTATTCCTTGTGTGACCAGGCTTGACATGTAAAACGGTTATCCATAGAGGTTGTTTAATTTCTTCCGTTATGTTCGACTTTGCTTCATAAAATCTGGTGCAGTCCGGTTGAGAGTTTTGGAGTTTCGAATTGAGGGTTGAAAATGACGTGAAGGAGCGAAGATTCAGTTGGGGAGCATCTTAATTCCATTTAAAATTATTCTGAAGCCAGGGAGGACACATGTGTCAAGGACGTTCTGTCGAATTTGCACCAGGAAATGGAAGTGAAGATCCTCGGAGTTACAAGTCCAAAAAATCGATACTTGATTTCTTGTTTACCAAGGCCCTTGCTTTCTGCAGTGGCTTCTTTAAATCGTTCTCACCCTTGAAAGATTCTCCAAAGGTGGTGTTGCAAATTCCCATGGTGGCGAAATATTCTGTGCTAGCTTGCATTAAATGAGGTTTGAAGCCAAGGCTGATGTGAGAATATTCAGGATTTCTGGTCATCATCATAACTTAGTTTTCCTGAGGAGCCAGACGTAACATTAAGTAAATTGACGTAAATTGGTAAAAAACAAATTTGGTCAAGCTTTCAAGAACGACGCTTGTTTGTAGATTCATTTTAGTAGATTGATTAGGAAATCCAGAAATCCACCATAATAGTGCGTCTATACTACAGCAGCATTTCCTAATGATCCTTGAAGCCGTAGGAAACTTTTTGTGCTGGATGGTTTCCAAATAGTTGATGGATCACATGATTTGTCACATCAAAGCATGCTTTCCATTTTCCTCTTCATTTGTATTTCATAGATTTCGACCTCAAATTGAACCTGAGCTGCAAAGAAGCACGTGAGACGGTCGTTCCTTTGATGCGGATGGTTGAACGCCAGCCACCGTTGACGACAGCCACCGGCGTGTTGACAACAGACTAGACGAAAGTCGGCCGGAGGCAGGATGGATGGGTGAGGCGAGACGCTGGCGCCAAGAAGAGCAGCGTTGATTATTGGCAGGCAGCTTCTCAGCACTCAGAGACGGTTGGCTTCATTGTTGGTTGCGGCGACAATTCCAAACGTGTGCCGGTGATACATACCGGGTAGTGGCGGAAAATCCAGTCTTGATAAATAGTGATTATGCAGTTACATGCCGAGGTAGGTGAACTGCAAACCAGCAAATCCGATGTCTAACCACTTTACCACCGGAGATGCTTCATTTGCTTGAGCCAAATTCGAGGCTTGGTGCTGTTCAGTTGTGGTAAGGATCCAATTGCCGGCATCAAATAACATTCACCGTGCATGGATGGGCGTCAAATTCGCAGGAACAAAGCAGCAATCACTCCAGGTGTGGACTGTGGATACAGGTGCTCAGTTCATGTGACGATCAAATGACATTCACCGTGCATGGATGGGCGTCAAATTCGCAGGAACAAAGCAGCAAGTACTCCAGGTTGCGGCGACAATTCCAAACGTGTGCCGGTGATACATACCGGGTAGTGGCGGAAAATCCAGTCTTGATAAATAGTGATTATGCAGTTACATGCCGAGGTAGGTGAACTGCAAACCAGCAAATCCGATGTCTAACCACTTTACCACCGGAGATGCTTCATTTGCTTGAGCCAAATTCGAGGCTTGGTGCTGTTCAGTTGTGGTAAGGATCCAATTGCCGGCATCAAATAACATTCACCGTGCATGGATGGGCGTCAAATTCGCAGGAACAAAGCAGCAATCACTCCAGGTGTGGACTGGATACAGGTGCTCAGTTCATGTGACGATCAAATGACATTCACCGTGCATGGATGGGCGTCAAATTCGCAGGAACAAAGCAGCAAGTACTCCAGGTGTGGACTGTGGATACAAGTGTTCAGTTCATGTGACGATCCAATGACATTCACCATGCATGGATGGGCGTCAAATTCGCAGGAACAAATCAGCAAGCACTCCAGGTGTGAACTGTGGAAACAGGTGCTCAGTTCATGTGACGATCAAATGACATTCACCGTGCATGGATGGGCGTCCAAATTCGCCGGAACAAAGCAGCAAGCACTCCAGGTGTGGACTGTGGATACAGGTGCTCAGTTCATGTGACGATCGCTGAACAACAGACGACAATCGGCTGTGGTTCCAAGCCAGCCAGTCTTCGTCCATTCACTTTCGCTAATGTTTGTCCAATCAGTCGTCAGTCGGTTCATCCTAGGCGGCAAAACGCCAACCACTCTTCATCCATTAACTTTCACTTTCGTGTTCGTAGCTGATGGAGAACAATAGCACACGTATAAACCAGACGAGTGCTAAAGAATAAAAGACGATTTGGAGTTGCGTCCATTAGAAGGGAAGTTCAGGTCCGCACTTCGGGGTTAGCAAGCTGGCTGGTAATTGGCTAAAATTAAATCTAGATGGAAAAAACATTCTAGAATAAAAATGGTCAAATTTACTGGTAATGCAGATTTTCGTAGCAATAGAAATAATTCTCCAATAATTCTTAAGTAGAACTCGGTCGCATTTAATACCACCTCAACCATCCCCCGCCTTGGGAAGATCATAAACTACTAAGGCAATTAATTTCAAGGAGTCTTCAAGTAAATAAAAGACTGGTTTAATGTAGCAGTAAGCCCACCTTTCACATTTAAGAGGTTGGATTCCTAAGCTATGGGACTTGTCCTGGTTAAAAGGAATCGTTAGTGAAAAAAGTTGTCTACTCGAGTTCAAGTAAAAAACACGACAAGTAGACCTTAAGAACAAAGTAAGTGAACTCTTGCAGACGACCTCGCTGCAAAGTTTGGTACGCCCATATTTTGCATTAAGGGGCTGTTACAAGTCAATCTGCCTGATTTGTTGTTGGTTTAAAGGAATCCTCGGAGTTCCAAGAAAAAGATAAGCCGAGCTTGTGGTGTGAAACACCCTTGATAAATATTCTCACACGTTACAAAGAATAAAGACAAGGCCGGCGGCATCCCAATAGTTAAAAACGTTCTTTTCTTTGATGATCTAGAAGTTTAAGGACAGTTTCTTATTATATAATTAAACTTTTTTTTGTGCAATTTATCACTTTCTATCCTTCCGTACCTTTTAAGATCTCCGGGCAAGCGTAGGCAAAACTTCCGCAATACGTCTCACTCATTTGACCTGCTTTATGGCCTAACTTCGCAAAACCAAAATCCGTAATCTTTACATCGTCCTTTTTGTCGAGCAACAAATTCTCGCCTGAAAAGAGTAAATTTATGTTAACATAGGAAAAGAAGTTTTCTTGACTGCTTGTCTTCGAGATGTATTCTGGTACGATTAGTAATTCCTTCAGTTTCTAGATAGGATTAGGAGCTAACAAATGCAAACGTCCATAGGAGACACGAGTGTCCTTCACTCTTCATACGCATTCATGCTTTTCGCAGAAAGTGGCAAATTCTAGCAATTTGTGGCCCCAAGCCACCCAACTATTTTAAGTGTAATGTACATTGGGTGAGTTTGGGGGCCACGTGCGTGGCCTCTTTGACACCATTTATTTGCTGAACCATTGAGGCAGTTAAAAAAAAAAGAAACCCCTTTTCTGTGGACAATTTCATGCTCTACAATTTCGGATTAAACCTATTTTATGCAGCAGATTTTGGTCACATGGTTCCAAGATGGCTGGCGGCATTAGGTCAACATTCTTCTACACTGTTTATTAGCTTAATCATTGAATCTAAACAAACAAAATCAATAGAACAGGTTTTGTAGAAAATTCATGCTCTACATTTTTGGACTATTTCATGCCCGAACAACTGTTAAGAGATATATTAAAAAAAAACTGATATTGGGCAGCACCATGTTTCCAAGATGGCGGCATTAGCTCACCCCGAGCAGCTGAGGAACTGGTGGGGGATTGAGGCTTAATGACTTTTAGTATGTTGAACCTAAGACCATTACGAACATCTGTGCCAAAAATTAGCTTATTATGAAATGTTCCGCAGTTTGATGCGATTAGCAGAAAGATGCCCTGCGATGCCTCAATCTTTCGTATGCCTCACTTTCCTGAGACTACACGGGTGGCTACTATCATCCGACTCATCCAGGAGATGGGAGTTCTTGAAGAACAAGCCTTTCGCATCGCCAGTAAGGCCATTCGAGATTCGACAGAAGGTGGAAAGAGGTAGGTATAAAGGTGTTTCAACGACAGTGAGCGCGTCGACTACCCAGACCTCGTCGTGGGGAAGTCAACAAAAGGGGTGCCCCAGTGAAAAGATTCTGCAATGACATTTCGACTCTCGGGAATATGAAGCAACAGGAGGGTTGTGTCTAGACTGATGAAAAGGTGAAAGATCGCCGATGAGACCTCGTGAAGTTGGCGAGAACTTGTTCGCCCTCCTTTTATAGGTAGGCAACAGCTGTGATGTCGGCGTGGACTAAACTGCCGTCCCAGAGACGAGATTGCGAAAGTGAGATGGGCCTTGAATACAGCTTTCAGTCCGAGGACATGAGGGGATCCGATTCTACGGCCGACCACGTGATTAATATAATTAAATGCAAAAACGGTATACCGTACTGTTTTGCATTCTATAACCCTTCAAGGTCGTGCTACACAGCATCGTTTTGTCAGTTATGTCCATCGGCTGATGCCTCAAATGCTGCCTGCGGGTGCAACGCTTAAGCCTTCGTTGCCTGACAGACGCATGTTTGCATATTTTTAGAATTATTCAGTTTTCGATAGTTTTCGATGGTTGTGTGTGTGTGCTGCTGCCATCTTTGCCTCAGGCGTCAAGAGTAAGGTACGTGTGGTACTCAGCGTTGTGATTTGAGCGAGTGCTTGTGTTGCTACTAGTTATGTACACTTACTTAACAAGTAGCAACACAATCACTACCACAAATAGTTTTTTGTGGCAAGAATGATCCCGATTCAATACGCACTTAATAGCTTTGCATTCGGACATTCCTTTTCGGGGGGGAGATGGATACAACGGACACGTGATGTGGTGTGTACGGGTGGTTAATGCCTCATGCAAGCGTCTTAACGGTTTTAATCTTTCTTAGAAATTTGGCTTCATAGCTGGTCGATGATAGAGCTTGGCCTAGTTGTCAGCAACTAGGCAGACCAGTAGCAGGTAGCCATTTTGGTCAGTGACCAGAAATGGACCCTGGTTAAAAGCCTCGAACCATAAGTGCGGACCAGGGTAGTGTGAAAGACTAGCATCCTTTCGAGTTTGTTCGGGATCATTCTAGCCTCGTCTTAAGACATTAATTCGACTCCCTGCAATGATGGGGAACCCCTCTCAGTCGAATTTCCAGCTTTGCCCCTACCCTTCACTTTGTGCACGCAACAGTAATCTTTGATTAACTATTCAAAGCTTTTAATGCCAAAAAAAATCCTTTTAAATGCAATTTGCTGCAGTACCCTTACAGAAACATTTGGTCACAAACAGACCAATTTAAGTCCCAAATGGTCACAAGGGCTTAAACTGATCCCAAACTGGCCACAGCAGACACCAGTACTGAGGTTTCAAATGTTTGATTTGTATTGGCCCTGGTTTGTCCCCATGTTGATCCCAAATCAAGACCTGAATTTGCCCATTGATCCCAACAGGCCCCAAGATGGTCACAATTTGGGACCTGTTAATTTTTAGACCCTGTATAGGGCCCAAAAAGGTCACAAATCGTGACTTAACTTGGGCCCCAGTTTGACCCCACTTGGTCACAATTGGTGACCAAATATATTCAGCCTTGGTCACAAGACCTCCACTTGGCCACGGTCTGGGGCTTTAGCAGCTATACCCCAGTTCGACTCCACTTGGTGAAGCCTCAAAAGGTCACCTAAAATTCTGGCAGCCTAATGTTAAATTTTAAGTTTGCAGCGGATAAAAAAAAAATCTTTTTATTGTTTAATTATTCAAATTTCTTATCTTTATTTTAGTCATAGAGTTTGTTTAATTATATATGTGTTGCACATACAAGTGTAAAACAATTTTTTGCCAAGTCAAACAAAGTCAAACTGCCCTTAATTTTACCAAATATCAATAAATGCAAATGTAACAATCCTAACTTTTAACCGGTAAGGAAAAGTGCCTACATAATATTTATTGACTAAAAACAAAACATGTCAATGCAGCAAGGGAAGTGACGGGTCAAGTACGTAGTGCTTGTGTTGAGTGTGTGATGTGGTGTTAAATATAGCGCATAATGTAGCTTAAGCTAGTTTAGGAATGGTACCTGACATGAAAATAATATAACAGAATTCAGACAAACTGTCACTTTCTTTTGGCTGGGATCAAGGGAACAACTGTGCCCTTTTTGGTCTCATACACTTTAGGGCTAAAATAACTGCGTCTTCTTGATTTTAAGTCACAAACTGGGGTTAATTTGGGACAAATCAGCTTTAGGGCCTTGATCGGTCACAACCCGGGGTCAAAAATGGGTCAATTCAAAGAATCTGCTGAACTATGTGGATTTATATGTTGGTCACGAATTGGGGGGGGGCAAAGATTAGGTCACAAGGCCCTGAATTTGTCCTGTATGTTTCAATAGGAGGTCTATTTGGGACCAACTGTGATGTCTATTGATCCCTCAAAGATCCCATTTTGACCCCTCTCGTGACGAAATATTTCTGTAAAGGGTAATCAATACTTCTTGTATAACCAAAATCTAGATGCAGCAATTAACATTTATTAGTGACAACAATTTTGCTTTAGCATAACCAACAATTGCGTAATCGAAAATAAATAAGTCATTAAGCCAACCAAGCAACCAAAAAGTTCTTTTAAAGGGACACCCGGCCTGCATTATGACATTCCGCATGCCAATTACAGCTACGCTCAGATCGTCATGCGAGCAATTACAGTGCCAAGGTCGGCTGGGGTGGTAGCTACGTTCCTCGCATAGCTGCTGTCTCGAATGGCTTTGTGAATAGTACACGAGACAGAATCAAGTCAACGATTGTGTCGTCACAAACCGAAATGATTCTCGTATTTTAAAATGGCAATTTATAATTTTGTAGGCTAGTGTCTTATAATTTTGCTTCGGCGATCTATTGGAATAATTAATTTTAATTTTTATCGCATTAGTCTTAGATTTTAGATCTCATGGTAATTATTAGAAAATTAGACGTACACACAGATGAAACTTCATGATTATTGTACGCGTGCAATGCATCATTTAGTGACGGGTCGTTCTTATAATTAACAATATTCAACAGAAAATCTCCTAGACGCCACATTTTAAAACGGTTTTTTAGCAAGGGAAACACTAACGGTAAGTAAATAGACCTTTGGGGCCGTACTTGATGTGAAGGATCGAGAAAAATGGCGCTGGGAGGTATGTCCCTTTAACACCTGTTGCTTTTACTTACATTTCATGTCCCGGTGGACAATTCCCTTGCTATGACAATACATAATCCCATCCAATGTTTGATAAAACCATTTTCCGGCCCTGGGCTCCGGTATACGACCATCCCGTTGAATGGCGTCCAAAACGTCGCCATTGTCTGCCAATTCCATGACGACGAATACTCTGAAATGCACAAAACAACGCTTGCTCGTAAATCTTGCTGACTTCCATTTTATTACTGCGCCATTGCATTGTTCAGTCTAGCAACAAACTTAAGTCACGTAAATACGAGAACTTTAGAAATTGTCAGTAAATTTTTGTCAAAAAAGCTAATGCAGCAAAATTTCGAAAACTTCGTAAATTTTGACGCATTAGCTTTTTTGACAAATTAACTAATTTTTTTTTGTATTTTCCTAGTGCTATTCACGTAGCTTACTTGATACCTTAGTTCGATGAACTGATTTATCCTGCTTCCAACAAAATTTCCTGTATAGTTTCCTCGTGTATTTACGTAGCTTACTTGACAACCTAGTTCGATGCTGGACTGGTTTATCCTGCGACCTTTATTCAGGTTGAAAACAAAGAGAATGAAAGTGTTACTTTCTTGTTTTTTTAAATTTCTATTCAACTTTGATCATGGGAAGCAGGATAAATTCTTGCAGGGAAGGGGGAAGGTCAATTAAGACAAGTGAAAACGAACAAAACATTGCGGACGCTGCCCTGACCAATTGCAACACTACTTGATCCTGCATAACACAACCATTTCTCACAACCATCGTTCCCAATCGGGTTGCAAAAGCGATACCTCCACTGATACCAGAACATTCAGTCTTCCCGACTGGCATTGGCCGGTGGACACTGAGGGGATGCAGAGTCGTTGCTGGGATGACGCCTGCAGACCAGACCCACGAAAACCTCTGCTATGTCCTTGCAGAGTTTCTCGCAGCGTTCTTTCAGGAGGGGTCTGTGACCGCCCAAGGACTGTCATGGTATGAAACATGTACTTGCCTATATAGTACATTGGCTTTCGGTAAATACACAAGATTTTCAACCGGCGTTTTACCCCTAGATTAGGCACCGCCATTTAATGTCGGGACAGCCATTTAATGTCGGTTATGAAACAGAGCAACTTGGTTCCTCAAAAAACTATACCCTGCACAGCATCTCACCGACACGAGTTTGCCAAAACAAGTATAATCCGATTAAAGTCAGAGGTGTGACAAGTAGAACTTTTGCACAACAGGTGGGCATCTGCAATCTGAACGATGGTGTATGAAGAAAAGAGTAATTGCAGAATTCAGAACTTCGGCATGTGAACGTTAAGAGATGTACAAGTTTGGGTTAAGGCTGGGATACACGCCATTCCAACAGCGATCACCTTAACTTGAGGGGAAAAGTGTCTATGACCCCCCGAAACAATAGGACTTGACGACAAACATCCAACAGGTTTAATATTCTTCACTGTCAACCTGTGATGCTCCTAGCCGTACAGTGACTGCAGGTACAAGTGGCTGTTAGTGAGAAAGGCTTAGGTCACCCTTCTTTTGCCTCAGGAACCGTTGTATACATCTACGCGTATGCCAGGCTCTAGGGCGACCAGGGACTAGCTGCAGTTCCAGAGCGAGATCTTGCCATAAATGCATGCCGCCTGTGACGCCCACCATCGTAGTTGTCATCCACCATAGTTCTCGTTATCCATCGTAGTTCTCGTTGAGGTTCCTTTTACCTTCCCAATTCTTCACTGTCAACCTGTGCTGCTCCTAGCCGTACAGTGACTGCAGGTTCATGTGGCTGTTAATGAGAAAGGATTAAGTCGCTCCTTTTTTTCCTCAGGAGTCGCCGTTTACAGCTACGCGTATGCCAGGCTCTAGGGCGACCAGGGACTAGCTGGAGTTGCAGAGCGAGATCTTGCCATAAATGCATGCCGCTTGTGACACCATCCATCGTAGTTGTCATCCACCATCATAGTTGTCATCCACCATCATAGTTGTCA
>JAHWFP010031838.1:139837-165024 GCA_023313725.1 Lithobius niger
TCCATCATAGTTCTCATCCATCATAGTTCTCATCCATCATAGTTCTCGCTGGGGCTCCTCTACCTTGCCACCTACTGGATTGGGAATCGCGCATAATAGTGAAATCACCATGAAGTTGTGTCATCATATTTTAGTTTGTACAGATGATTACGAGGTTCAGCACAGGTACCCAGTGTTTTGTTAGCTATTTTATGGTATTATTTTCGAAACAGGTGGCATGCCGTTAATAAATTGAATAAATTGGAATTCCCTGCGTAAGAACGTGTTTATGCCAAGAGACTTTCTCGCTCGCCAAACTATGTGTTAGTCAACCATTATTTCATATACGATTTGCTTCCAGTTTCTACTAAATGAATGCGGTAATACATAACAAATTAAATGTATTATAAATAACAACCCCGATAAAGAACGAAGTGCAAGAGTAATTTTAAACATTGCTACAACATTATATCATGCTATGTCCAAAATTTGCTTTATCTTGTGCAAAGAACAGCTTCTGTATCAGACGACGGTAGAAAAGCCGCTCGCAGCGAGAATTAAAATTCAACATGGGATATTCTTTGAAATAAGGCTGAACGACATGTTTTGATTTTATTTCCTTTAGAAAAAAAAATAAAAATGGCGGCCCTAAATAACTTCCAAGAGTAACCTTTTGGCATGCAACTTCGCTTGAACACAAACTGGCTACCAATACTCAAAACATTTATCAAGAAAAGTATTATTGAACTTTTTAAAAATTATTTGAGTGGGGTGATCTCTACTGTTACTAGAACTATACCTACGCCCCCAAGTAAACACCATAAAACCACGCTTAAAAGTTAAGCGATTGACAATGTAGTTTAGGAACAACGACAGTCTGCATGTCAAACTTTCTGGCTTAAGCACTAGTGTGCTTCTAGTTATGTGCCCTCAGCTAAATGCACGCATTATTCAATAGTTCTTACTTGTCAGGAGTCTGGATAGTTTCGAAGAAAATGACGATGTTGGGATGCCTCAACAACTTTGCAATTTCTAGTTCTCGGGGCAAAAACTTGTTGATATATTCGTCCGGGGCTTTAGTCTTCAGAATAATTTTGACGGCAACCTTTCTTTGAAGCCGTTCGGAATATGCCAACTGCAAAAAAAAAAATAAAGTATATTTTAACATGAAAATTTTATGTGCTTCCCTGACAGTTTTGTGGTAAAGCCCCAAAACACGCGTTATTAAATTCATGGGATTCCAGGGGCGCTGTCGGGACTACCAGCTTTTTTCCACATATTTTGCATTCCGTCTTTTTATTTTGTTCACATTTTTCACATACCTGTTTATTTTTTTCACATTTTTCACATACCTGCTTTCATTTTTGCGTCATTTCTTCGTTTTAATCTATCATCAGTTTCACGTTTCTTTAAATAATAAAAATTTTTCTTTTCCAATAACCATTTTAATTTCTCTAATTTCACTCCAGATAACGAAAGCGACTATAAAGCTACTCCGCTAGTAAACCAACTAATCTTGTTTTTTGTTTTGTGTTTTAATCACAGGCATGCCAACGTAATTCCGGACCCAAAATTAGGGCGAATAAATTGATAGTTTGTACTTCGTTTGTGTGTTTGCCTTTTTTTCACACCAACACTCGTTATTTTTCGCATTTTTCACATTTTTCGTTTTACCACTGGCAAATTTTCACATTTTTCACACCGGTAGCATCCCAGGGAGTCTTATGAACAGCCACTGAGTGTTAAGAAGGAGAGCTTCCTTTACCTCGTTGTCCAGTCTAACCAGAACAAGCATACCCCATTTTTAGCGCTTGGAAGTAATCTGGTTGTGAAAAGCTATCAATAAGTTGAAAAATAATAATTGGGTTTTACCTTACACGGTGCATGAATTCTTGTTCAGTTGCAAACCTTACGACGCTTTAAAACAGACTTTACGAATCAGACGACCTTGGAGAGACAAAGCCAACTAGCCAAGCAGAGCGGTCAGAGTAGTAGGCTACCAAACCAAGTTGACGCTAGATCGATTCCAATGACTGGTTTAGTACAAAATCGTCTGGATGGCGCGAAAAATTTGCGAAGAAGCATCCACACCACATCTGACATACCTTCTCACTATATTCGAGCATCCTGCGTGAAATAGCTGTTGCGACATTTACATGGTTAAGAGTAAATGAAGCAAAACAATTTCTCACGGCGGGAAAAATAGGAAAACAAAACATCCACACAGAAAAACTAATCGCGAGGAAAATGTACCTTTAAAACCGCATCGAAAGCAGCTCGCCAGATACCGTAACTAATGAAACCACGGTCGTGCAGTGAAAACTCAAAAAGTTGTCGAGTTTTTATCGTTAGTCGCCCTTTTAACGAGTAGGACTAAAATTTAAGTCACGAACTGTCGGTTATCTTTCGCCAAATGCAGAACTTCGAGTGTTAGACCTGGGTTAAATCCTAAACTCCTTACAAAATAAATGGACCCTCCGGGCCAAGTCTAGCCTTTTCAAGATCTGGTTACCAGAATTGGACTAGGTCACATGACCGACTGACCCAGTTGCCGAGTGACTCGGTCTGACCCCGGCAGCGTGACCAATGACCCAGTCTAACCCAGTGGCCCAGTTTGGCTTATAGGAACCCAGTGACTTGAATTTTCGTTTTTTTTAAACTTTAGGACTTTCGATCGCAGTTATTTAAAAATGCTAATAGAAATTTCTTTCGCGTTTCTGAAAAACCGTGAAAAGATGTTAACAGAAACAGTTGATCTTCTACAAATTCGAAACTAGGTACCTAAATCCTCTACTTGCGGCCAGTCTCTTAATTGTAGCCGGGTGTTTTCCCAGTCATGAATTAGTGGTAGCCGGTCTCTAGTTGTCGCCGTGTCTCTAATTGTAGCTGGTTCAAAATGACTCGATTTTGGAAAAAAAAATTCTTTAAAATAGCATGTCCGACAGACACCATATCTAAATAAAAGAATATTGGTAAAGGCATTCGTGTGGCATTTACCTTTTTTAATGTCACACATGTTGTACATGTATTAAGACTAAATTTCCTTTCTAAATTGTGTAGTAACTTTTAACTTTTATTAACTGTCAAATCGCCCCAAGGCTGGGCATTTCTTGACAGGGGGCAACAATAAATACAAAAAAGGCAACAAATTTAACAGGAAATCTACAAATAAAAGGTTAATACATAATAAATCGAAACAATTCAAGTGCATTATCTAATACGCCAACTTCAAGAAGAAAAAGAATAAATAAAAAAATAAAAGAATAAATAAATAAAAACCTTAGAAAAATATTTTCGTCTAGCCTATATGAAGTTAATATTTTTTATGTTCTGTGTATAAACAATGCAAAAACACACAAAAAACGAACGAACGAATTAGTTTATTTTTAAATTCCTAATAGTAATATATGTATACATATATAAAAATAGCTGTAAATAACTGGCGGTGGCTATGTATAAGTAGTTAATTTTAAACAGCGTTAGGCCAGGTTGATTTTCATTTAACAATATCATAATTCTAACTAGGGTATTAGTAACCGGTCGATCTCTACAGTGGCGTAACTAGGGTTTTGTACTGTGGGGGCAACAACAGACACTTAGCCGAATGGTGTGGAGGGAGAACCGAATAACAGCAAAGGGTCTGGGGGAGCTCTGGACTGCTATTTTCCGGCATTTTCTGGCCTGAGTGCCATTGGAAAGATTTTTATAAAACCAATTTTGCTGACTGCATTTTACGCATAAAAAACTAATGAAATCTTATTAACTAGATACTTATTTTTTTTTAACACTCATGATGCTTTGTTAGAAATGTTGGGAAATTTAAGTAAAATATGGAGTTAGTAATTCTTATTGTTTATCTTTACTGATTTACGTGAATGTCAGTAGGCTTACGTCTGAGCTTGATTTTTAAATTAAATAGGCACTCCAGTCCAGCAAAAAACACTTGTCCATTACAATCCTTTACTTTTTGAAGAGTTGTAAAAAAAAAAACTCATCTACCGGTAACAGTAATTCAATTTAATGAGCCATTTCGTGTTTCTCCATTTGTTACCTAGTTTTTTAGTGATTTAAGGGAGAAACAGTAAAGTATAAATTAGCTAAGATGAAAGTTGCGTCTTTGACCTCGAAATGCAGCCATTTGGTGGTAAATAATTTTTCAGCTATGCAAAAGTGACTTGGGCAATTTGCCGAATAAGCCTTCAAAATGTTACAGAGGAGGCGAATCGCGAATGTTACAGAGAGGGCGAATCGCCCCTTTGCCCCCCCCCCCTACTAGTTACGCCACTGGGTCTGTAGTTGCAGCCGGGTGTCTATGTAGTTGGGTCAAAATGGCTCGATTTTTAACCAGTAACCCGGGCAACAAATCGAGTTCTTGACTTAAGATCACAATTACTCAGCCGAATGAGAGAGACTGCAATACGAGTGTTTTCCATTCCATTGTGTTGTAAAATTTTAATCAAATTTAATTTAACTAGCTGAACGGGAATCCCAACTCTCCCGAAATGGAGTTTCAGTTTCCTTCAGCTAGTTGCCGAGTTGGGATTCCCCTTTGCAGCACACTTGGCCACGCTGGGTCACTGGTCATGCAGGGTCACTGGGTTACATTGGGTCATGCTGGGTCAATTTATTAATGACTCAGCGACCCAGCTCAAAAAAGTGACCCAGTTGACCCAGTCCAACACCGCAAACTACGAGTACTGCAAAAAACATTTTTTAAAGGCGGGAGCTCAACAACTTTTTTTTAATTCGACACCAAATGCATGCAGCACTAACACTTCCTCTCACCATGTCTACAAGGAAAATTTCATCCGTTATGCGTGTACGAATCTCAGCTGCCAAGCCCAGTGTGTGGTCGTCTTTGCAGTTACTTAGGCTCCCTACACACGTAGCCACATGGAGGCGCTTCCGAGAAGCGCCACTCGTAGCTGAGCATAGAACAGAGTAGAGGCGTTCACACGTGTGGCGCTCAGAGGCGCCATGTACCACAGAAGATCAAAGTGCCGCATCTGAAGAAGCGCCACTGAGCGGCGACGTGTGAAGGCACCCTTATTCGGTTACGCTTCAAGTGGCACTACCACCGATTTAACACCGTTCGCAAATACCCTGGCGCCATCTAGAGGCAGTGATTATTAACCTGTGCTCTTGCACCCAGGTACACGAGGACGTATCACATCTTCACTCAATAATAAGTACCGTGGCTTGTTTGTTTCGTAAAAGAAATGACATTCTGCATTCCTTCGCTTGATACAAGTGCTAGATAGTGCTAGATACTGGCACTATCACTCACTTTCCATCGGTGATAGTGCCACTTTTCTACGCGGAGCTCGCCATTGTTGTTATGAACGCCAGCGCCGTAACTTTAGTTTGTTCTACATTATGTTTGCAGGAAACTAACTGTACAACGCCAAGTTTCCTACCAAAACGAGTGCAAAAACACGCAAATAGCTCACTCGTAGACATTAACAGCGACTATGTAGAGTCGACAAGTGTGATAGCGACATGTTTTGCAATCGTAGTGGGAGGAAACGTGGCATCAAGTTGCCTGCAAACGTTATGTGGAACAAGGTATAGACTGATATGACCAGGAGCTGGTTGGAAGTGCTGGTTGGGGAAGTAAATTCTGCCCGATCTGAGTAGTAGTTTATTTTTTCTGCGGTATTTTTTCTGTGTTGTTATCAATATGAAGGTTAGGTCAGTGGTCTTGGTTCGGACGTGGTTTCTGTTTTGTTGTTATAAGGTTAGTTTAGGTTAGATGCCTTGGTTAGAATTTAACCGGTCAGGACCGGTCAGAACCGGTTGTGGTTGCCATGCTGTTGTTGCAGCAGACGATTTTTCGGCTACGAACGCTTATGATCGATTACTTCAGCCTGTCTCACCCCGCTATCGGCAGAGTAAAGATGGCCGACTGGTTCGTTACGGTCGTACCACTTGCCTAACAACGTGTAATATGGTTAAATAATAAATTAAATATATTTTGGCGGCGAGAAGGCATTAAAACTAATAAATCGTTGCTGTCGACTGTCATTGTTCCGTCCAGGTAAGAATTGTGGTAATTATATAGAACAACGGCTTTTTAAGCTATCGACATAATTCAACTACCTGTCGATTCCTTTCGTCGTTGCGGTTCAGAAAATCTTAACGAAAACTTGCGCAAACGCTTTTTTCTTTTATAAAATAAGTTTTAAAACACGTTAAAACGCTATTGACAACTGTGCTTAGGCCGCCATAACGTGTGACGATGGGAGCGCAACAAGAAAACTTGATTTCGACCAGAACATTAGTAAACGGAAATTATCTTGTTCATTTGCTGTCGGCATGGCTGAAGCGGTGATTTGTGATGGATACGAACTGTCGTTCTATTTCTATATCAATATTTCTTTACAGTGTGAAACATCGTCCGCAGGGGTGAAACAACCAAGTGTCATAATTTGTTCCTTGTTTCACAAATGCTTGCGTCATACTATTTCTGATTAGACAAATTCTCGATGTATATAATAGTGCGCGCGAAGCGCGCCTCCGCGGACGGCATTTCATACTGGAAAAAAAGTTGTCCCGGGAAGGATATAATTTCCGTTTACTAATGTTCTAGTCGAAATCAGGTTTTCTTGTTGCGCTCCCATCGTCGCGCGTTATGGCAGCCTAACCACGGCATTCAATAGCGTTATAGCCACTATAAAAGCGTTTTAACGTGTTTTAAAACTTATTTTATAAAAGAAAAAGGCGTGTGCACAAGTTTTTGTTATGATTTTGTTAACCACAACGACGAAAGGAATCGAAAGGTAGTTGAATTATGTCGATAGCTTGAAAAGGCGCTGTTCTATATAATTATCAGAATTGTTACAAAAGAAAAAACCGTCGTTTTTCTATGTAGGTCGCTAAACTTTACCATTACCATTGCCTCTTCTTAAGGGGGCTAAATTAAACACTCCCTTAGGAAACTCCAAGATCATCACTTAGGCCTATAGTCTTACTTTGACGGCGGCGTAGGCCCCGGCTCCCAGTGACTTTTCCACCGTGTATCCCCGTTCGGCCAAAGGGGAAGGAGTTTTTGCTGCTCCAGGTTCTCTCTTCGCCTTCTTCCCCTTTTTACTTTTTTTACTTTTCTTGTCTTTTCCCATGGTCGGTGAATGGAATGGTCGGTGGTGGCCGCGGAGGGAAGGGCCGATGACTCGCAAAAATCAGAAACAAGAAATTAATGTGTTCTTACTTATTCCATCTTTCTCGCGCAATAACAATACTCGGTGCTGCAACAATAGGCCGTGATTTCCGCCGGAGCGTTGCCCTCCGGTATTCATTAGGCCGTTTCAGAACCGTCAGTGACCCACATTTCACGGGAGCAGTGGTGTGGCATCTGGTGCCATCTGTGATGAATTTGAAAAAAAACGAAGCACGAAATTCATTGAGATTCTTATCTTTGTCGCTAATGGCGTCGCACGACATGACCATTGTTGATAAAACGTGATGCTTTGTAGCTAAACGTTTTAAACGGTAGAGGTTGGTGAAATACGAACGAAATTGGGGACTTTCTAATAATTAAAACAGTATAGAGCAGTGACACGACGTAGTATTATTGTATATAACTCTATGCTGGAGCCTTAATGGGTTAGCTGCAAGGGGCACTGCAGAGAGAAACAGAAGGGCGTCATACTGAAGCCAAGGCTGTGAAGAGTGATTTCTTAGACCTAAAACGCGCGATTTTTGTTGTTGGAGAAAACAACATTATTTTAAGCCTAAGAAATCCACTCTTCCGTTGTGTGTTCCCTCCATTTTTATGTAGTGCACCTTGTAGTTATGCCCTCCAAAACCCATACTGTTGCCAATCTGGTGCCAATATGGCGGCAAAAGTCACTGCTCTATACTTTCTTGATAAAGACGGAGTGCGGTCCGTTCTTTTAAAAGCCTTTTCAGAGCTACGTGAAAGTCTTTTGAAGCCTTTGAAATTTCGTTTTCACTCTTCGAGGGGGTTGGTTTTCTTTCGTATGACTAGTCTTACTTTGGCCATCTTAATACTGATGTACGCCATTGTAAATATTGGAGCTAAGACAACAGTAGACTAAAAGATAGTAAAGTAGCACTATCACCGATCGGAAATCGTACGAAAATACCGTGGCGTTATCTAGCGGCAGTGATATTATTAACATTTGCAGCTTTGCTCCCTCAATTTTCACTCAATAATTAAAGAGGCCGTGGCTTGTTTGTATTGCCGTGCATCAGGCAAAAAGATCTGACGTGGTCGGATTGGAAGATACACCTGTCCATCTATGGTTGGTGAATAATGTATGTGTATCTTGACCTCCTGGGGTTCCTTTTGGTTCCTAGCAGTGTGTGCATGGTTTTGGTCTTGTTTGGTGTGTTTGGATTTTAGTTTTAATGTATTAGGTTAGTACACTTGGCTACGGGCCACTGCTCTCAATAATAAAATTCAATTCAATTCAATTAAGATGCACCTGCAAAAAACACGAGATACGCAACCGACACAATGCTTTTAATAATACCAAGAATTTATAGGGTTGGAGAGAAGAATTTGTGACTGAGACCCATTCTGAAACGTCTTGGATACATTCATATTAGTTCAGTCATAGTTTATAGAGGGCGCCACGTGTTTTATGTAGGGAATTTTTACTCAGTTTTTAGCCTAAAATTAAACTAAACTAAACGAAACTAGCTTATATTTAATTATTATTTAGCCTAGCTTAGTTGTAATTGAGTTTACTTTAGATTTGGGCTCAAAAATGAGCAAAAATTACCAGATAGAACACGTGGCGCCCTCTGAAAACTCGGACGGAACTAATGGGGACGAATCTAACGTGTTTCAATAGGGATTTTTTAGAGTTACAAATTCTCCTCCCAAACCCTATAAATTCTTGATAATACGAACAACACTTTTAGGGTTACGAACAATGCTTTAACAATCCATAGTCCCCCAACGCGCCAGCTAGCTCACTAACCCCCAAGGACCCTCCATTCTAAACCACCAAAGGTGCGTAAAATTAATGTCGCCCAATGGTCGCAGCAACTTTCAGTTCATATAATGTCACCTGAGTCGTTCACAATCGGCTTCTTAAAGTGTATGGAAATTAACATTGCTCCCGTGCCACTAGTAGCTAGATGTTTAGCTAGTTAGCTAGTCAGTCAGTAACAGAAATCAACGATCTTTGGTTGCAATTTTATCCAAGAAAGCAATTATCCGACGAACCAAAACCGTTGCCCGACATTATAGGGATGTAATGCCTGATTGTCCAACAGATCTGTAGCCGTTTTTGTCGCATGGGCGTAGGTGACCGAAAAAGAACACAATTGAGACGCTCACAAGCGTTGCCAACGTCTATATACACGTCTGTATATACGTTGTGGCGATGTCACAAGCTGCTTCTTCTGCAAGCGCGTCTGCTGCCTCATTCTGACTTTGACAACTGTGACCGTGAACCCAGGTGACATTAAGAATAGACGAGCGAGAGGCGAACCACAGCTTCACATAGATCGAAAATCGCAGCAGCACGCTGCAGAGTGGCGAGGCTTGCCCGAGAATCCCTATGTTGAAAGAGTGAATTGTGGGAGTGCCAAGTCCAGGGCCATGTCAATCGCTACCGAAATGGCAGCGAGTTCACAACGAAAACTAGATGGTACATCCGTCAAAGCCCTCTTGACAGCCATCTTAAGCGAAGAAACACAAACCCCTATCCCACCGAAACAGACACCCGGCAGACACCACATAGACTGGAGTGATTGGCAAAAAAATAGAAGGAAGAGTCGGGCATCGCATCCAGGGACGCAGGGGGTTCACCACAGCAACAAGCTGAACAGAGTGAAGAATGATCGGAGCAGGGTCAAAAGGGGGTAATACACAGCTCCTTGCAACACTCATATTCTGAAGGAAAAGATCACTCGAGGACGCCTAATCAGACAAAATTGCACCAACAGAGTCCCTACTGCCACGTCCAAGACTGCGAAGACACAGAGTTCCAACCAACTCACCAGCACGCAGCTGCAGTGGAGGCTCACCTGCATCTACAAGAAGCGCTGCGACTGGAGTTGATACAATTTAATTAATAAACAAAAACGGAACGTTAAATGTTTAGAGTAAGGATCTAAAAGTCAAAACCTACAAGGAAAACGGACAAGCTTTGACAGGCAGGGTCTAGGCGTAAAATTTTGTCAGTAAGAGGCTGGTAAGCATTAGACCCTTACTACCCGGTGTTTAGATTAGTTCTAGTCTATTCGGACAGAACGTGTGTATGAACGGTTCAGGTAGCATGTTTTCTTTGTTCTTAGAATATTGTTATAGAACTTTAAGAACACAATTTTCTTGTGAAGTTTGGCATTTTGTCTTTTGATGCTTTAGAATTTTTTATTATATTTCGTAGATTTATGATAGAGGATTACCATAATGCTCTCTGCTACGAATATGCTGGCATGCTACTAAACTGAAAAATAATTTTCAACGTAAAGCAAAGTAGGAAACGTATAACCATACTACCGCTTGATCATCGCATGGGTCTTTGCAAGAGGATTTCCAGTTTTTCGTCAAAATGTATTTATTGCTGGCCACCGGGTAGTAAGGGTCTAATGCTTACCAGCCTCTTACTGACAAAATTTTACGCCTAGACCCTGACTGTCAAAGCTTGTCCGTTTTCCTTGTAGGTTTTGACTTTTAGATCCTTACTCTAAACATTTAACGTTCCGTTTTTGTTTATCAATTCGTGTTACTTTTAGAATTGCAGCTAAACTGTAAAACAGTGCAGTTGACGGTCAAAGCTGAGAGTTTAACACAAGAGACCCTAGGCTGACCCTCACTAACCTGGCTATCGCCAATGGTAACAATAGAAACAAATCCTTTAATCTTCATTCTATGTCTTGCAGCTGGCGTTTGCTAATTGGCATTGTTGCATAATAACAATGTTTAAAACAATGTAAAACAATCAATCTGGTGGTTTAGAGCTCCGTAACCCCTGAACCACTTGACCAATTAGGAAAAGCCTTATGAAAAGGGCACACCTACAGAGCAATACCTGTAAAATGAGCTAAGAACCAGCTTTATAGGACAAATGGTTTGACTTGTAGAGAGGACAGACGAAAGTATCCCCAGAACAACAACAAGCAGAACAAGAAGTTGTCTATTTGGCCCCTGTCTGCATCTCGGGTTTGACTGGACCGAATTTAACAATTTTTGGATTGCAGACAGGCCTTGACTGGTCAAGGCTAGATTCCAAATTTGGTTTAAAGATGTTTACTTTTGAAGGAGTTATAAGCTCTCAAAGTTGAGAGTTTAACACAGAGGTCCTAGGTCGACCCTTACTAACACTGGCTAATTCAATTTCAATTGTGAAACGGAAACAATAATTTAACCGAGGCTGCATTGTTACTCGGGCATGGAGAACAATTATTTTAATACCATTATTATGGCGTGTTCCCAACGTTCACCTTAGGGCCTTTGGGCTTCGTTGGGCAGATAACCGGGTGCGGTTAACGCTCGCTAAAACCCTTTGACCCCCGACCCCAACTTTCACGAAAATACCATTACAAAAGATTACAATTTTTTTGAGTGAAAACCTCCACCACAAATGTCACACCATAAAAGGCACCTATATTGGAGTCAAACGAACTGAATGTCAAATTTCAAGCGTATCGGTCGCAAAAATTATTTTATCTGAGTGGAATTAGCTAGTAATGAGTAGTAGCAAGGGTAATCCCTTAGCATTGTAGCAAGCAATCAACGATATTGAGATACCTATTAAGGAAAATTTGAAATTAGCCAATAGCGAAAATCATACACTAGAAATAACGTAGTTCAGTAAGCCTCCTTAATGCACTTACGTTTCGTCGGAGTGGCATGACCCGGATTCGAACCAGCTACCCAGTTCGCCCCCAGATCACTTGCATAGCGCCTTAAACGCTAAACCAGTGGAGGATATGGCCATAGCGATTAAGGGTAGCCGGTGCGAATCTGGGTCATGCCACTCCGACGAAACGTAAGTGCATAAAGGTGGCTTACTGAACTACGTCATTTCTAATGTATGATTTTCGCTATTGGCTAATTTACAATTTTCCTTAATATTATTTCCAGCGATTTATGTCTATTTAGATACCTATTTCGTATTGAAATCCTTTATGCACTGCTCTGAAACAGGGCTTTCTGTTGTCAACTCGGTAAACCCCGTCGATCTATACAAAATTTCCAAAACTTTCTGTCGCAATAATATTTGGCATTCACTATCAGAAAACGCCGCTTTAATGTCTCGGGTGAGAGAAGCAGTACCTTCGCCGAAACACTGATAAATGTCCTAATTTTTTTGATTTAATTTTTATTCGAGAACAACTTTGCAGGCCCGCAACGCCAGACACTGATAATGTCAAAGTGTCAAAGGGTTTTTAGCGAGCGTTAACCGCACCCGGTCATCTGCCCGACGAAGCCCGATAATGTCTTGATTTGAATAACAACCAGACGCCAACAATTAGACTCCATGGAAAGCTAACAATCGGGATTTGATGGACGAAGCACTAGCGCGCTTCTAGAGACTTGAACAGAACACCAACAGTCAGACGCGTTGAAAGCCAATAATCTGAACTTGATGGGCTAAGCACTAGCGCCCTTCTAGATAGGTGCAGAAAATATCACCAGTGCTTCTACGATTAGTCCAGACATGTTGCAACTTGGCCCCCTTCATTAAGCCGAGGCCGACTGGCAGTGACGGAGTCAGGACTGAATTGTTTGGTGGGCCGACAGAGGACATATCTGGAAAAAAAAGTGGGCCAAGAACATTTTTTCAAGACAGCCGTGTTAGGCATTTTCATTCCGTTTAATTCAACCGGAGCGTATAAACGTAAGCTTCAATGCAGTGCAATATTTTTGTAAAATGCGCCCCATAAAGACTTAAATTAGGTTACACATAATTTGTGTTGTGAAGTTGCTACAAAAAAAAAAAAAAATAAATAAAAGCTCATTTTATTAACTTGAATTAAAGTTTAGCCTGTTAAGTTTTTTTGATTGTTTTATTTTATTTTGGTGACCTAAGTGTTGGGGTTGGGGGAAGGGGGCGACAGGGGGGGGGGGGCTGCAAAATATTTAGGGGGTCATGGCCCATCTGAAAACTCGGACTGAACTAATGGGGACGAATCTAACGTGTTTCAATAGGGATTTTTTAGAGTTACAAATTATCCGCCCAAACCCTATAAATTCTTGATAATACGAACAACACTTTTAGGATTACGAACAATGCTTTAACAATCTATAGTTCCCCAACGCGCCAGTTAGCTCACTAACCCCCAAGGACCCTCCATTCCCAAAACACCAAAGGTGTGTAGAATTAATGTCGCCCAACGCTCACAGCAACTTTCAGTTCATATAATGTCTCCTGAGTCATTCACAATCGGCTTCTTAAAGTCTATGGAAATTAACATTACTCCCGGGCCACTAGTACCTAGATAGCTACCTAGTTAGCTAGTCAGGCAGTAACGGAAAAACAACGATCTTTGGTAGCAATTTTATCCAAGGAAGCAGTCATCCGACGAACCAAAACCGTTGCCCGACATTATAGGGATGTAATGCCTGATTGTCCAACAGATCTGTAGCCGTTTTTGTCGCATGGACTTAGGAGACCGAACAAGAAGAACACAATTGAGACGCTCACAAACGTCGCCAACGTCTATATAGACGTCTATATAGACGCTGGCGATGTCACAAGCTGCTTCTTCCGCAAGCGCGTCTGCCGCCTTATTCTCACTTTGACCACCATGACCGCGGACCCAGGTGACATTAAGAATAGACGAGCGAGAGGCTAGTTACGCTTCACACAGGCCCATCACCCTGGCCCATCTCTAGCGTCGTCACTGCCGACTAATGTAGAAATCATTGTTATACCTCCCGGCTCAACGCCAGGAAGGGCAGGGTTCCGCGCTACCCTAGGTTTTTGCAAGGCAACTGGCCGTTTCACATGGCAGGTATCCTCAGTTCTGTTGTTCGCTCCACTCTCCCACCAGAGTTCGGTGCATCGAATGGCATTTATATGGAGTGATGGTTTTTGGTGTTTGGCCGAGTTGTACTTTGGTGTCTCTTGCGGCTGTGACGTGGTGGCTTGGCAGTAGGGGGGGTGGTGTGTTGGTGCTGGACTAATGGTTAGATTTAGGATAGGTTAAGTTAGGTTAGGTTAGGCATGAGTGTATGGCTTCACAGGCCGTGTAGTACTCAAATAAACAAACAAACAAAGCCCGTTCACGTGCGTGTTTATTGAGGGTCGGTAGCGATTGTTAGAGGCGAAAACGGAGTTGAGGAAGCCTCCGCCTGCTGTCGCCGCGTGTGATTTTGTCATGGCTGACCAAGTCAGCGTTTCTTAAGTTTTTATTTCTCGGACTGTGCGAGCTTCACACAGGACGGGAGACCACAGATACGGAGGCAATGTTACCAGGAGGAAGAAGATGGCCGGCCCGAGCCATCAAACAACTCCTGGGCCAAATGACGACAAAAAGGCTACAACAGTTCTGGAGGCCCATGGCTATGAAATCCGTGAGACCATAGGCACTGGTACCTATGCAGCGGTTAAGGTAAGTACGATAAGATTTGTCATATTATGTACTGCCGTGGCATGCAAAAGTCACCGCGTCCGGCAATCCACATTTGTGTAAAGTTCGAGTTTTAAGCCTTTGTGCTAAGCACAATAAATGAAAAATGTAATTTACTGATTGATGCCATACTTGGTAGCGGAATTTGTATGACAGCTCTGCCAGTTTGTTGCAAAATAAGCCTGAATTTTTAAAACAGTTTTTTTTTTACTGTCTTCACTGTCTAGTGCGACTGAAAAGCACTGACTGTACTTAAAACATGTGGATGGATGTTTTGCAGTTACTCGCAAAATGTATTACCGTACTCATATACACAAGACGTGCGTAAGCGATGGATGAAACTTCGCAAGTCCTGCCCGGTGAAATTCCCCAACCTAACCGAAAATGACAACAAACGCAGCGATAAACCACAACAAGCAACACAGAACATAGAGATTACCGACGCCTGGTGATTTTTCATAGCTTGTGCCTCAAAACGTGAAGTCCACAAATTTGAAATAGGTGACACGAAATGACACTTCCGTCTTTTTGGATATGATCCGTAAAACCCTCAAGACCTTTCTGCCGGGATAGTTGCTTATTTCTGTCGCTGTTTTATGTATCTAAAGGTGTATATATAACCTGCGCACAAGTCGCTTTTAGCGGCGTTTAGATATGCATGAGAGCCCACGTTAGCAAGATGAAGGAGTTCGGAAAAAGTGTGGCATTTCTTTACCACTTGAGCATTTTTCAGCTAGAGAGGCGTTGCAGAGATTGTTTGGTTGTATTAATTTAGGTTAGGTCAGAGTTACACGCAGGGCCTCCGCATTAAATTTTGGGGCCTGGAACTAACAAAAACAGCAGTCCCCTCCCCCGACTGAAAGTGAGTTCCATGGGGATAGGAGCTCTAATATTTTTATTCTTTTGTTCAGTTATTCATTAATTTCGGCTGCTTAGGTTTGAAGGCTTTCCTGCCTAGCAGAATGAAAGGTTCGCACTGCAGTGCTCCTGCTCCGTGCTCGTTGCGTTGGATTGGAGTTGTTGTTTGTTAGGAAGATATAAAAAATTCCCAATACGCACAAATCAAGTACATTGCATAGTCACCATGACTCATAAGGGGGGGGGGGAGTGTTAGGCCTTGAGGGACCCGTTGAATAACCGGGCCTGGTTTTCGATGGTCCAGCTGACCCCCCCCCCCCCCCCCCGTTGTGGGGTCCCTTGTTACACGAAGAACAGGAAGTCGGTCTGAGCGCCGTAATTCGTCATACGCTGGGACAGAGTCGCTCCTATTGGAACATACAAGCTCCTATTTGGGTTAGAACTTTGGATCCTGACCTAATGTTTCGCGCATGTCCGGGTGGCATGACCATATTCGCGTCTTACTCAAAAAAAAATCGTAACTTAGCTAGTTTTACATCAATTAACACAAATTTTGTTGGGGGTGGTAGGTGAAAGTGAACACTTTTTGCAAACCTAAGTGAAAATTAAAAAAAAAATTCTTTTTTGAAAAACAAAGAAAAAGAGTACATATTTGCATTTTGACAAAAGCACGACGAAAGCGTACTAGCTTGTGACAAACAAACCTGCTAAATTCTGAAATAAAATAGCAAATTAGCCATAATGATAATATTTGATCACTGTAATCCTTTCTGGTGCCGAATTCTAGTCTATCAATGGTGGATTACTACTAATAACAGTCAGTTTCAGTTTCATGTTACGCTGACAACACACGCCATGTTGGATTTCACATCAAAAAGACGCTCCAGGTAGTAACTCTTAGGGCGCGTTTACGCACCGACTCGCCTTTGCATTCTAGCAGCTAGAACTGATTCGCGATGGCAAAGGTGACATTGCCATGGTAACAACGCTAATTGGATTAGCTAAATCCGACATCGTTTGAGTAAATACTTGCAGTCTTATAATCCGTGCCAATAATATAAAGAATTCCTCATGACGAAACAATTTTCCCAAACGCTTCTGAACTAACGTTATTTGCTGTTTTCGTTGCGAAGCGGCAGACATAAAACCGCCGCCATGTTGGCATTTGAGGTGATTTCTAGCTTCTAGCTGCGAGAATGCAAAAGCGAGTGGTTGCGTAAACGTGCCGTTACAGTGGCAACATAACGTTACAGAAGGATTACTAGCACAAATAGCGCTCAATGCTCTACCAAGGACCACAGCAGCACAGACAACATAGCGCTGGAAAACCGTAGCTGAAGCCGAACCACAGTAGAGTTCAAAGATGACGGCAAATAAACATTGCACTGTTGCAAACTGTAAAAATAGTTCGTGCTACGATTAGCTAAAACTTTTTGCCTTCACGAAATTCGCTCTCCCTCGCTCCCCTTAGTGTTGTTTGACGGCAATTTTTAAGCGCCTCGTACGGTGGCTCATTGGGACAAACAACAACTTTTTTCTGCATACTCAAAACTTTTATGAAACCGGAACAAGATGGCCACTGGCACGGGCGCAGTTCACCATACATCGTCCTAGGTTGTAGTATTGTTGTATTATCCGGTGTTGGAATGCCGAAGTTCCGGTTTCATGAAAATTTTGTTTGTGTAGAAAAAAGTTGTGGTGTGTCCCAACGGGCCACCGTAGTAATGACGGTTGCCGATTATTGCTTTCAGTAGGCATGTGCTCCTCCCGTAACGAATTGACGTAAATTGCTCTAATATGCCATTTGAGTAGGAAAGGCGGCGGGTTTCATGCGGGGGAACTACTTCATGGCGCTACGACGAAATACGCATAAGCGTTAGCAGGGTAGCATTGAGAGGGGTCGGTCCTCCCCTGGAATTTACTACAGGACCCTAGGGAAGCGCCGTAGCCCCCCCCCCCCCCCGAAGCCCCGCCGAAGCCCCCCTCCCAAAATAGAATATTTTTAAGAAATCGGTGTGAACTTGATTCCCTGCGACTTCAACGATGCAGTTTTCATACGAATTCATTTTTAATTTTTTAAATATGTTGTTTTAAACAATGGCTTCCTATAATAGTTGGGGTGGGGTCCGGAGACACAGACGCTAGCGTATTTAAAAAAAAAAATCGGTGTGAATTTGAAACGTTTTCCTGCCACTTAGATACAAGGTGCCTAGAACTTAAGAGATGCAACTTCATAAGATTTCATTTATAAAATTAAAAACAAAAAAAATTACAAGGGCCTCCGGTAGTAAGGGCTTCCCTGGAGATCCTCCGGGTACCCGGATGGCCCAATCCAACACTGCGCGTTAGACCTATCGGCCTAGCCGTGAAGGAAAAAAGTATTTAAAAACGTATCCACTATTGGTCTATACAAAATTACAAATGCCACTGTTTTTCGAATTCATACCAATTTAACCAAATTGGAAATACAACTAGCATGCTTAGAGTGTAGAAAAAAAAAACTCTTTTCCGCCGGGTGTTGTCATTGTGGAACTGTTTGCCAAAAAAAGTTGTTTCCGCGCGTTGCCCTCAGCTCTTTAAAACCGTCGGGTCGGACGGTTCCTGAAAAGACCTGTTTTTTCACACGTAAAAAATATAAGTGGCACCTGTCCTTTTGCAATTCCGACCATTTTTTTTTTGTGCGGTTAAAACTTGATTTATTATTTATTTCCGGGAAATTCAATCATCGTGCATAATGCGCGGGTCCAGCTAGTTTACAACTATAATTTCCTTTTTTGTTGGTCATACACTCTGGTGGAATACGCTAAAGACATTGTTTGTGGCATGCTTTAACCTATAGCAGTTGATTGGACGTTAATTCCATCTCTTTTTTATCCTCCCCCTTTCTTCGCCCTTTCCTCTCCACTCCTCCCCTCTTCACCTTTCCCACTCCTCCCCACTTCCCCTCTCCGTCCTCCCGTCTCTTCCCCAATTCTCCTCCTCGTTCTTTCTCTTCTCCTCCTTTTACCTTTGTCTCTTATTTTTGTGTAGGATATATAATTCTGCACCCCAGTTCAATCCTCCTTTTGCAGTGCCTTCAGTTTATTTTTTTTTTAAATTTTAGTTTACCTTCTGTTTTTTTTATTTTTTTTTAATATTTGGCATCCTCTTCCCCCACCTTCTCCGCATTAATGTCATACCAAGCGATAAGCCCGCAACAACGATCGCGCATGCAATGATTGTTAACCAACTTATAATGAAACAAATTTAATTCGGCTCTATAATAACTATAGCATCTACGAAATAAACACTTCTTTATATCTTCGATTTGGAAAAAATAAATAGGGGTGCAAACCTATTTACGTTGCCTCTTGGTGTAAGGTTGACATCGCTTCCCTTCAGGGTAATTAAGATAATTACCCAATGATCCGTAATTAGGGAAGTACGGCGTTCCATTCAAATCATCAAGAAGGACTGTTGCCAGCAGCTTTGGGCACATTTTACAACTGGAAGACACGTGCATTCGATGCAAGGAGATTGTTGCAATTTGGGTTGGCGGGGAAACTCCCAATAAATAAAAGGTGGAGTCAAATCATATCATTCATCACAGGTTGGCAACAAGGTCAGATCAGTATGCTCGAACTGTCTTGTTGGACAAATTCTTTGGATCATTTGACTTAAATGTTAAAAGTGCTTTTGTAAATAAGTTTGTCGAAGTGCAGAAAGTAAATTAAGTTTGTTTTAACACATTAGCTGTGATCCATTGAATTTGTATCGGACTTAAATGTCAGTCAGCCTGACGGGAATTGAAACCGTGAATCCATGCTCAGGCGGTCTGACATTTAAATCCGAAAGGCATCTGTATTTATTTAGGCCTATCTCTTTTCGGGCCATTTGGCTTACCGTCCTGTTTCAATCATAACAATTTCTTTCATTCCGACAGGTGGACTTAATTACAAATGCGCCAGCTTTCTTTCCTTCCTTCCTAAAGCCCAGATTAAAACGAACGAGCCCAAAATATGGTTGTGAGCCATTTTAAAAGGTCAACAGAAACCTAAAATTTGACAAAAGAGTTACTTTGAATTTTTTTTTGTTTTTCCATACATGTAGCCAGCACAGCTGTGGCTTTGTCTATGCCGTGTAAGTCGCGAAATTAAAACAAAACAACGTTGAAAGTAGACCATCAGCAGATTTTCTTGATTTTTAATAACCGACATAAGCCTGTGTGCGATTCTAAAAGGTGAATCGAACCTCGAATTTTGTCAATACAGCATTCTAGTATTTTTAAAATTTTTTTTTCATGTATGTTAAGAATCTGTTTCCGATGTGTGACGCTCGATTTTAGGCTTGTGTGAAAGGAAAACAAATGTAGAAAGTAGGGCTAGGCAAGAGTTTTGGTCACTTGATCAATGGCGTCAGTAGAAACTGAGTGGTTCTCACAAAAACTTGAAACGAACCCCAAAATAGCAGTGAGAATTATGAGCGCAATTTCGACAAATAGTACAAGAATTGGAGTAACAGGAACTGTCGTGTGCTCCTTGATAACTAAATAAAAGAGTTTACTGTGAATATTTGAAAAAAAATTCCACATATTTACCGTGGTTCGAATACATTTCTCCACCAGGTAGAGGGTTTGTTGAGAGAAGCCCTTGTATAATATAAGCTGTTCATGTATTCAATTTGAAAGGCAGCGTGTCAAGTTATCATCATTGTTACTGTCATTATTGTTGTTGTATTGTTATTGTCATTGTTATGCTTGTACATTGTTGTGCTGGTAATACTCTTTTTTTTTTCTTACTGCTCATCTTTTTTAGTAGCTTCACGTTTTCTTTCCTAGCAAATTATGATGTTAAGATTATGTAGATTATTTTATTTTCAGGTTGCTTACTCGTCGCGTCACAAGGCAAAAGTGGCCATCAAAATTATTTCAAAAAGAAAGGCACCCCCGGAATTCGTGAACAAATTTCTGCCACGTGAATTAGAAGTTATTAAGATTTTGAAACATCCAAATATCATTGCCTTCCTACAGTCGATAGAAACTACAAACAGGTGAGATTTCTTCAAACTCTTAAATTTTTGTTTAAATCCGTAAATTTTACGAAGTCGACGTTAAAACTACGTATTAAAGGGACATACCTAAGAAACGAGATACACATCACTTTTCCTCGACATTTTTTTGCTACAAATCCATTTTAAAATATGTCGGCTAGACGATATTTTATCGTTTTCCTGCGATATTTTACGCGTATCCTAAACTGAATTCCATAAGCATCGCACTGGAAGGATAACTTCCTATAGCCGATAACCGCCAGGAATGTCGGAAATCACCTGCCGTATGCGAAAAGTGAAACTGGATGTGTTTGATTTGTGGTTGTGAAGACCAGCGCAGCAAGAGCATGTTATGGCAAAACACTGACTTCTATGTTAAAGGTACACTTCGCATTAATCGTTTGGTGATAACAGCCAGGCGCCGATCGCCACATGCGCAATGTTAGGGCGCGTTTGTGCAGCGATTCGCCTTTGCGTTCTCGCAGCTAGAATTTAATCGCGATGGCAAAGCTGTCGTTGCCATGGTAACAACGCTACCTGGATTACCTAAATCAGACATCGTCTTAGTAAATACTTCCGCTCTTATAAACCGTGACAATATGATGAAGCATTCTTCCTGATGAAACAATTTCCAGGCCGTTATAAACTCATTTTATTGAATTTTTTTCGTTTCGAGCCGACAGAGAGCTCAAACCGCCGCCATGTTGGAATTTCAGAGGATTTCTAGCTTGTAGCTGCGAGAATGCAAAGGCGAGTCGTTGCGTAAACGTGTCCTTACCGTCGCCTTACGAGATTCTGCGTAGAAATACAAGGCCAAATACGATAGTAGCTGCGCAGTTGCTATCTCAGTTGGTATTGGGCAAAGTAGACGAAACAGCATGAATGCAAAAATTGGGTCGGCGCAAACCGGAGTGATTTTCGTATTTCAACATCTCACTTTTGTTATTTTTTAGGCTAGTATCTTATGATTTTTCTTCGGCGATTTATTGGCATAAAGAATTTTAATTTTTACCGCGTTACTCCTTTAGATTTTTGATGTCATGGTAATTATTAGCAAACGATTAAAAATTAGTACACGCACACACACAGATAAAACGTCTGGGTTATTGTAAGTGCGCAAAGGATAATTTAATTTAATCGCAGGATGCTAATAAATATAGTTCCCAATATTCAACAGAAAATCTATTAGACGCCACATTTTAAAACGGATTTTTAGCAAGGGGTTGACGAAGGTAAGTAAATAGACCTTTGGGGCCGTACTTGATGTGGAGGATCGAGAAAAATGGCGCTGGGAGGAGAGTACCAAGTTTAATAGCTTACAAAATGGCTGAGAAACACGTAATTGAGCGTCCGTTGTGAACAAGCCGACTGAGATAAAAACTGCGTGCTTTCCATGAAGCACGGAGCTTTTTATCCCAACCGACCTTGAGAATGATTCCAGGTTAACGCTGACCCTTAAAGGGAAGAGAATGGTTTTACCCACTTGGATTTTGGTTGGCCCTCTGCCCTCCTATAGAGCAGTGACATTTGCCGCCATATTGGCACCAGTATGGGGTTTTGGAGGGCACAACTACAAGGTGCACTCCATGAAAATGGGGAGAAAATCAACGGAAGAGCGGATTTCTTAGGCTTAAAATAACGTTGTTTTCTCCAACAACAAAAATCGCGCGTTTTAGGTCTACGAAATCACTCTTCACAGCATCGGCTTCAGTATGACGCCCTTCTGTTTCTCTCTGCAGTGCCCCTTGCAGCTAACCCATTAAGGGTCCAGCAGAGAGTTATATACAATAATACTACGTCGTGTTACTGCTCTATTCACCGAATGACAGGTTGCAGTATCCAGCGCCGTCTGCTATTATTTAGTTTTATGTAGCACTTGATTTTAACAAACGAAGGAATGAGCAAAGCAATTTATTTTTACACAACAAACAAGTCACGTGTCTCCTTAATTATTGAGTGTAAAGTTGGAGAATCCACGTGCACCAGAGAGCTAGCGTTCAAGGTTAACGATATTACTGCCACTAGATGGCGCCCATCGAGTGGTTCAAAATGTGCGTTTCAGAACGGTCGATGTATAGAAACATATACTTTGTCGATATATACTCTGCGTCATATTAGATTATCAGTTGGTTTGTACTTAAATTGAGATTCGAATGAATGGGGCAATTCTCCAACTCTGGTCAACCTCTGTAATCCTTAATTTAAAAGTCTGTTTCTACTATTTGCATCTATTACTAGTGAAATATGTTGTTGTTTTTATATTTAGGGCCTTGGCTTTTAGCGAAGGTCGTCGTGCACTCTGATTGTCGTTTCCATACGTTTTTGTTTTTTTGAATTATATCACAGGGTATACGTGATCATGGAACTAGCAGAAAATGGAGACCTTTTGGATATTATCCGTCGTGAGGGACACGTAACGGAGTATCGGGCATCCAAATGGTTCCATCAGTTGGTTGATGCAATTGATTACTGTCACAGCAAAGGTGTTGTACATCGAGATATCAAATGTAAGTAAAATATTAGTAAACTAGCTGGTTCCCGCATACCTGAGCGTAACACTGTAGCGGGCCCCGGTTTCCCCTCTTGTGCAGTCTGAATATCCCCATCTCTGCTCCCTCTTCGAACCCCTGCTGATTTGTGTTATGGAAGTAAATGTTTATTTTCAATGTATACCCAACAACGGTTGTGCATGTAGTGATTGTTACTCAACCAACTTTGAAACTCTTCCAATACAAGTCGGCTCTTGAAAGCTAGCTTTATTAATGCAATATGTCGATTGTTACAGGCCACATCTGTTTGTTTGACATTGTCGGTCGGTCGCTCGCCCTCTTTCATTATACACCCTCTTTCATTGTAGTGCATAATAATGATGAATTTGCTTGCCCAACCTAAGAACAGTGTAACTTTTACACCATAGAAAAACAAACAGGCTCAATAAATAATAAATAAATTTAGATGCAGTCCTACTTTCGTTGCTTTCTGGACCTGAGCTCGGAATGAATTCACTAGTGGAGCACCCAGAAATTCAGAATTGGAATTCATAAATAAAATCGGAATTTAGAACTAGGTCTGAGAGTTTATTAAAAAAAAATGTTAATAATTAATTCCATTATGCAAAAGTCAATCATACGCAAAGAGAAAGCAATGAATGAAGGAATGATTTATAACTTTCTGTAGAACGTAGATCGGTCCCAAGTCGTCGTGTATGTTTAAAACTTTCGACGGTTATCAACAGTAATGCCATTGAAATGCAGGATAAAAAAAATAGTGGTCCCAGGACGGATCCCTGGGTCGATGATAATTCTTGACGACATCTCAGAACTAGTATTCTCAAGAACAACATGTTGTGCCAATCAAAAAGTCATGAATCCAGGCCAAAGGTTCTCCACGAAAACCATACCAATTCAGCTTATTTAAAAGTTTTGCATGCACAACATAGTCGAAGACTTTTGACGAAATAAACTAAAATGGCATCAAGAGGGACACTGCGGTCCATGGCACCAGTCCACCCTCTAAAATCTCGAGCAGTAAAAGGCTGGTGCTCCTCCCGGCAGGGATTCAAATTGATCATCTCTCAATTCACATGTTCACCAATTATAGAGGTCAACATGTGAATTAGTATAATCTCCATGATGCAGCAAGAGACACAGGTTAAAGAAGCAGGTCGATAGTTAGCAGGACTAGAGGAATTTCTTTTTTTGAAAATAGACATTCAGTTTTCCAAAGGTAGGTTAATCTATACCACTGGCAATGGCAAAAGACAGTTAAAAGATGACGGACAATGGTTGTTTTAAGTTCTTCACAGGCATGTAGAACAACCCAGTTTCCACAGATTTTTGCCTGCGAAACGTTTAAAAGTCAATGTTCGGAATTTTTTCAATTGTAATAAATGCCCTACTTATAGCTATTTCTGCCAAATTGTATGCCTAACTTCTCCCCCCCCCCCCCCCCCACTCCCTCCCTACTATTCACAATCACTGAAATCAGGCCTGACCGATCAACCATTGACTGAGCGAACATAGCAGTTGGCAGAGTGTAGAGCCTCTGGCCTTGGCTTCAAAGGTCGCATGTTCAATTCCTTGCTCAGGGAATCTGATGTATAAGTCCAGAAAGCAATGGAATTAGCTTTACATATGATTCACTGTTCTTATATTTTTTGTGGGTCATATGAGTTTTATATGCAGCTTAGTTAGCATTTTTTTTGCATTAATATCACTGGTATTTCTTAAATATGTGTGCTAACCTCATTATTTACTAGTATTTGTGTTTTGATTATGTTGCCGTAAAAGAATTGTTGAACTATCAATTGCAGCAATGGCGATGAACGCACGACGAAAGGAAGCAAACTATTGTTTTAGTTTTTTTTAGCAAGAGCGTCAAATAAAGGAGAGTGGTGGTGGTGGTAGACACAGTTAGCATAATTGTTTTCTTAAATGTAGATTATAATTTTTTTGAGCCTCAAGTCAGCTGAAGCAATTTAATGCTTGTATGGCTGAACCGGCTCAATTTGGAACATTACCAGACTTTTAGAGAACAAATACGTGGTAAAGGGAGGTGCCAAGTGGATAAATGACGTTGGGGCGAGGTTGGAAGAGGATGATTTCAGTGCTAACCTTCCCCCTCTGAAAAGGTGGGTAGAAGGAGTAGTTGAACTTGGCGGGGCAGACATTTGGGCCTGAACAGAGTTTCTTTCCCCTTATCACTAATTATGTCAGATTCAATAAGATACATTATACTTAAGCCACAAAATAGAAAATTCTTTGGGG
>JAHWFP010031838.1:174769-187832 GCA_023313725.1 Lithobius niger
GACTGTAAAGCATTTTGTTGTTTGATTATTAACAATCTCCGTTGGCAATCCACGGCAACGAAAATGACTTGATTATTTTGTCCTTCGTCCTTAGAACCATGTTTGATTGTCCAAGCCTTTAAAATCTTCGGTTGCAACATGGAAAAGAAAGGAAATTTAAATTCATTGGTTGCGAATTTAAAAACCCTCCCACGCATTTGTCCTGACCCCTAAACGGATTGTTCAGGGTCCCGTAACTCCGGAATGGTTCGACTACTTGAAAAAGCGGTCTCTGAGGATGAATGACGAGGACATTTCTGGATCATGTTTCAGGTATTAGGTAGGTGCAGCGTTTTTTTTTTTTATGAAACTCTGGCAAACCAACTAAACAGCCAAATGAAGAATTTGTCTTTCTTCGTTCACTTATTTTCATGCAGAAATCCCTGAAGTTCACTTCCAAAACATCAGACTGTAAAGCATTTTGTTGTTTGATTATTAACAATCTCCGTTGGCAATCCACGGCAACGAAAATGACTTATTTTGTCCTTCGTCCTTAGAACCATGTTTGATTGTCCAAGCCTTTAAAATCTTCAGTTGCAACATGGAAAAGAAAGGAAATTTAAATTCATTGGTTGAAAATTTAAAAACCCTCCCACGCATTTGTCCTGACCCCTAAACTGATTGTTCAGGGTCCCGTAACTCCGGAATGGTTCGACTACTTGAAAAAGTGGTCTCTGAGGATGAATGACGAGGAAATTTCTGGATCATGTTTCAGGTATTAGGTAGGTGCAGTGTTTTTTTTTTATGAAACTCTGGCAAACCAACAAAAGTATACAATACGTATAAAGATTACCATACATTCGTTGTCAACTTTTAACTGTGTAGTTGTGTATAGACCTACCCAATTTTTCGCTACTCCTGAGCAACAAGTCTATGGGATTTAACATCGGGAAAGCGTTATTGATGCGTTCTTCCCATGTATGGTGGACACTCAGCCTTTAACTTAGTTTTTTCTTTATCCTTGCACTTTCCGTTTGCGTTTTTCTTTATTCCCGCACCGTGCCTTTTACATGGGTTGGACAGTACTTATAAAACGGGAACTCTGCAGATTTTTCCCCTCTCCCCAAGAAAAAAATTCCCAATTATTGCAACTACTACGAAAATACATCTGATGAGCGTTCATGTCTCAGTTTTTTCGTGGGCTCTTGGTAAGGGATTTCGGGTACGAGAAACACTTGCGGTATAGCATTTTATAAATAAAATCACTGTCGGGTTATTGAGCAACTACGTGTCACTCGTGTGAACTCTCTAAAAAGTTGTAAACTCTTTACAATGTTGTGTACTTAAGTGCGCTGTATACGCCCTATCAGCATGGGGAATGCAAGCCATGCCATACCATCAACACGTCGCTAATCTGGGAATGGAATCCTTGGGAGCTTCATGTATTGAAAGCAGATTTTATTTATTTCGACGAAGGAACATCGCTTTAAACAAGTCCTGCCTAAATACAGGCTGAATTGGACGCACAATTTTGTTTTTAAAGGCGCGACTCAAACATTGAATTCTAAACCCAATGAAAACATGACGGAAAGCCAAATGGGCTAGAGTACGGTTAAACAAATACGGATAAGAGTTGCCTATTGAATTTAAATACCAGATTGCCTGAGCGGGGAACTGAAATAATTACCTCCTGATGAGCTATTGGAAAAGAGTTGTTTGTTGTACGTGTAATTGAGCGTGTTAAAGGCTGCTTACGGAAGTTTCGTCTTGGCCATGTTTGTGTATGGCTCAGCGGTACGACCTCGGTTATTGGTTTCAAATGTCGTGGGTTCAATTCCCCCGCTTAGGCAGTCCAAAAGGCAACGTAAATAGATTTGTATCCGTATTTATTTAAGAGACAAAGATTAGTGTTCAGGCGACCCACCTTTCAGATTTCGATCTAAACCATCTTGCGTGCCTATGCCTTTTTCTCAATATAAAGCGAGATATGACAATAGCCGTTTTTCAGTCTTGTTTTGATCCAGTTGAGCACACAATAATTATCAATCAAGACAATAAATGGGTTTAAAAGATAATTTATGACCTTTTTACAAAAAATTTTTACCCGAAACCATTCGATTTTACCCCATATAAAAAAAAAAAGTTACTTGTTTTTTTCATGAAATTTTGTGACAAAAACAGCCAGCATATATCGAATCAGCTGTCAAGGCCACCTGTTACATTTCTGCAAAAAAAAATTTTAACGATAACGAGGGGTATCTTTTCCGTCTGTCCCTTTCCTTTCCCTTTTGGGTGACGATCCTGCACCCCCGGGACTGACAATCGGTATAACCGCCGGTCTCTTGGCGTCCATACGCACAAACCATGGATCCTGTTTCACTTCGTGTAAGGTGATTCTTTCCCTGCCGTACATCAGGATCTTGTTGATGAGCCTTTTGCAGTCGGTTGATACCTCCGGGCTGGTCGGGAAATAGATGGGATTTTTCTGGGAATCGACCAAAACCTAAGAGAAAACAAAAAGTAAACAGATATGAATATCGCCAAGGCTAAGGGAAATAAGGGCACGTTTACGCAACGACTCGCATTTGCATTCTCGCAGCTAGAAGCTATTAATCACCCGAAATTCCAACACGGCGGTGGCTTTAGCTCTCCCACCTAGCAACGAAAACAGTCAATAATGTAAGTGAAGATGCGACTGAGAAGCTTGTTTTGTCAGGAGGAATTCTTTATCTTATTGGCACAGATTAGAAGACTGCAATCATTTATTCAAACGATGTCGAAGCAAGCTAATCCAGGTAGCGTTGTTACCATGGCAACGATACCTTTAGCATCGCGATTAGCTTCTCGCTGCGAGAATGCAAAGGCGAGCCGTTGCGTAAACGCGCCCTAAGTGTTGTTTTGCTTTAGCGTTACACTGTAAATAGCTAAATGTTGGCTCCATTTCAGATAAAAGATATGCGGTTTACAGCATTTCAGAGCACAGCCTGAGCAGCATCTTACTGGGTAGTGAACGTTGTAGATTTTTAGACCAAATATTTGAATATTAACGTAGACAAATATTCACGAAAATGAAAGTTTTACGAAGTAGTAGGCCAGTATCAAAAACTAACAGCGCGAGAACAACTAGATTGAGAGCAAAAGAAAAGACTGGGACTCAAAACCCACGACCTCCCGTAATCACAATAACGAAATGTAGCAAAAACAACCAAACGCATTTTTAAAATAAAAGTCTCCACTAAAAACCTACGCTAAAAGTCGAATGTCTATTTTTTTGGGGATATCGGAGAGATATCGTCTTGGCATCGGTTCACTATAAACAGTCTTCATCGGTTGCATCTGGACGATTCCTGAAAGGGACCGTTCTACTATAGAGTTCCGAATGAACGGGCCTCCAAAAATTGCCGTAGCACGAGGGCACGGTCACTGTAATGCTCTCTGGTGGTTGTATACTTTTACCAAACAGGCTAAACGTATACTAGCCGTGTCAGTATCGCTCAGTGGTAGGACCTCGGTCTTTGATTTTCAAAGGTCGTGAGTTCGATTCCCCACTCAGACAATCTGAAAGTCCAAAGGCAACGTAAATAGGCTTGCACGAGCCCATTGGCTTTCCGTCCAGTTTCACTAATACTTTTTTTTACGTAATACACCGTAGACACAGATTGGAAACCCAAGTGTAGGCAGGCCCTTCCTTCGACCCAAACCATAGGGCTGTTCTGTAATGTGTCATGTATGTAGCATAAGCAAACGCTTTGAAATGAGCGTTTTAATGGACAAACCAGTTTAATTTTTTTTTTACTTTACACTTGTTTAATTCAGAGAAAGAAAACACTTTCTGGTTTCCACAGGTGCAATCTGGTTGCTGTGTGTTTGTGGATTAGGTCGAACCCCCTGGAAAGGGGGGACCTTGTCAAAGTCTCCTCCAGGACTGCCTCAGTGGCTACGGAAACTATTCTGGCCCAATTCTGGACAATCTTTCGACCCATACGATGATCGGAGGTTTCCCGGTTCGAATCCCCGGGTTGGCTCCTCCCTTCACCAGACATTTCGTCTCTCAGAAAAATCTGGTAATGTTCAAAATTGAGCCGGTTCAGCCACACGAGCATTAAATTGCTTTGGCTGACTCAAAGAAATTAATAAAAAAAAAAAACAACCAAATATTTCCAAGTAACGATCTAACAGCCTTAAAGGTAAATTCCTCCTGGTTTGCTTTCCTGTGTGGCTGTTTTGCAACATTACTTCAAACGCGTGTAAATGTTGCAAAGGCAGTTATTTTCTTTGCTCATTTTCGCTCTCGTGAGAAACGGTTTTGCTACATTCAGTCTAACCCACATAAATATTGCAAAAGTCATTTCGCGCAGGATGCTCGAATATCGTCAGAAGGTATTACCTTTCAAGTAATCAATAATAGCAGCTCAGTATAGTGTTGTTCGGTCCACAGAATCAAATGGAGAATAAAAAATAAAATCGTTTTTTGTAAAGTTTCGTCTACCCCATACGCGTGTCATATTTCTACCATGCCCATTAAAATAGTGTGGAGAAGTGTTAAGGGGCATTAATCCATTTCTCGCTTGAAAGAAATCTTTGGTATGCCAATCATCGGCTTGTATCCAACCAACCGCTTTAGAAATAATCAGTCCTAACTGGAGGTAACTATTCAGGTAACTCCTTCAGTTTGGAGGTTACTGGAAAAATATATTCTAGATTAAATGCGGTCTTTGTGAAGTAGAATATTATCGTGCAGAGGAAATCCATAGATGAATGATGACGGACAGCATACACAGGATAACTTACATCACCAATTTATTCCAAGGGCCAAGGCAACCATGCCAAGGCCAAGATCAAGGCAACCAGCCTTAGTTTCACCCTCAAAGAGATGCACCGTAAGAACGTCATCATCATCATCCTCGTACACAAACAATAAGATTTCCTACGGGCCTTACTATACGCCAACAATGTGTCCATGAGTATCATCAAACTACACACTAGTAGATGGTTAGTAAAAATATTGATGTCAACACTTTGCAATACTTGCCATAAACGCTAGTCAACCCAGACATTTTAATTTTACAAAAATCCGATCTTTACATTTAGACCATTTAGATAAGGATTGAGTTTACTCCCTCCTAAGAGAACATGACCCAACCTGTTTTGAATCAAGTCAAATTCTGAAATTAACATTAGATTCATGTGTTAAGTAGGCTATTTCAACACTTTTCTACCACGATCACCCAAGATACGACTTCTGTAGGACACAGTCTGAGGTTATCCCAAGATTCATACAATGAAAGCATTGCGATTTTAGACTTTATAGGGTTCCAGTCGAAAGGGCATCATTGTTTAAGTTGACTGCACGCAATTTTCTGGGGTTAGGATTTAGGTCTGAACCAATGGAAACTTTTCCAAATAACTCTTGGGAGCCCGTGGGTAACTTTTAATATAAAGTTCACCTAACATTTAAGTAGCAGATTTTATGCTGCAGGATGAAACTTTCTTTCACTATTACTTTTAACAATCCAATCGGTCTGCCCTTAACCTTCCTCCTCGGTACAAGCTCTTGGAATTCTGAAAGTTTTTGGTCAAATTTGCCAGACAGAATACTTTGCATATTGTGTTCACTAGCCAGAATGCGTCTAGAGCTCGTGAAACTTGCCACCGCGATAATGTAATCAAAACTACGTGGCAGCCGCGATTAGAAATAATTCGTACGGTGTAATGCTAACAAGAATTTCAGTAAAAAAAATTAATTATTGGCGTTCAGTGGCGTGCACAGGAGGGCATTGTCACTGGTTTTTATTGGGGAAAAAATGCCCTTTTCACCCTTTTTGTGGAAAAAATATGCCCAATTTTGGAACCGATAAACGCTGGCGCTGCAACCATAGAAAAGGTCTAGAGGCCTAGAAAGCGCAAAAATAAGGGCAGGAAAGGGACAGAAAGGGGCATAAAAGTGTAAATAAGAGACAAGCTTTAAAAAAGGTTAAAAAAAAATAGGTTCTCACACCCTTTTACTAAAGTTGCCCCTTCCCTCTCGGCGGTCTATGCAAGCTACTGAGTTAGGTGAAGCGCACTATGCTATATTAAGCTGTTTAAGATACCCTTGGTCAGAATAGTTTTTCTGAAGAGCAGTGACGGGTGGCATTTTGTTACAAGGTGGGTCTGCTTCAAATGACTAATCCACGACAATCTGTCCATGCCTCGTTGTTGAAGTCGAACGTGTTTTACTACAACCTGAAGCAAGTAAATGTGAGGCGTAAGGCTTGATAAGTAGCAATCAACCCTGTTTATGGCATTCAATTTTAAATCGTCGTAGCCGCAAGCTCACTGAACCGGCACAGAAGAAAATGATTACATTTCGATGAAGCTGGGGTACGTTTACTGTGGCAAGAACGTGAGAAATGCCGATCCTGTTGAAATGTGGCGGTTGCTACTATCATTGCAATGAAGCACACGGGTTAACTCGCCCACAGTAAAGCGCGTACAGACCTCCGAGGTGGCAGATGCAATTTTTGCTAAAAGGGCACAGTGTGAGGATTTCTTTCAGGACTTTTTGTTAAGGGTGGGGGGGGGAGGCCCTTCTGCCCCCGCTTCTTGCCTCTTTGGCCCTTTTCAGCCTGTAATGCCTCTTTTTTTTTAACCTTTAGGCCCTTCTTTGGCAGAACCATTTACGTGTGGGGCATTTTTTGGGAGAAAAGGGCTTTCTGCAAAAAGGACGGGCAATGCCCCCCCCCCCCCAGTGCACGCCACTGCGCACTAATGCAGAAAGTTTTTCAAGATAAACCCTATGAATGCCTTCACCCTTGCCCTTTCCCGTAATCTATAATATAGATTACGGGGAAGGGCAAGGCAAGGAAGGGCTGGATTTGCTCAGTGCCACCCAAGTCTATTATATATATTATATATAATAGACTTGGGTGGCACTGAGCAAATCCAGCATAATTAAGTGTGCGCGTGTGTGTGTGTGTTTGAAGTTCAAGTGAGAAAGGGGGAAGGGGTGACCAGGGAGGGGGCTCAATCTGACCATGCAGTGGGAGAATGTGGGGAAGGGACGATGCGGGTGGGGGGGGGGGATAGTGAGGGGGGAGGGTGTCGGCGCCATTCCGACCGGTAATTAGGTATTCGGCAACCGGCTAGACCGGCGTACGTTACGCCGGGGGTACGGCTAGTATTTTATATTACCGGTACCTTTAGGTTTCTGTCATCAAACGGTAGGCGACGGAACATCATAACGTACAGAATCACTCCAAGGCTCCATACATCTGCCGCCTTCGGGTCATATGGCTCACCTGAACAAGAAATCGCATATTTGAAAAGGAACATGAAACACAGAACAACTTAGTCTAAATCGAAAGCTTTGCTCCTGTAAGTTATGGTAACAAATTACATCAAAATTCGACATTGTCTTCACTAGATCCAGCATCAAGGTCTTGTGAAAAATACAGAGTGCCAAACAATGATAGCACGCCCACTCCTCCTTCCCAGCACGATAGGAAAAACTAAGCATGATACGAAAAAAAAGAAAGTACCAATAGGGCAGTGACACGACATAGTATTATTGTATTACTCTACGGTGGAGCCAGTAACTGGGTTAGCTGCAAGGAACACTGCAGGGAGAAAGGGAGATCGTCTTATTGAAGCTAATGCCTTTAGACTGGATTTCTTAAGCCTATAACGCGCGATTTTTGTTGCTGGAGAAAACAACGTTCTTTTAAGCCTTGAAATCCGCTCTGAAAGCACTGTCTTCACTAGAATTGCCGTTGTTTCCCGTTGCATTTTAATCTAGTGCACCTTGTAGCTATTACCTCCAAATGGTGTCTCGTAGCCAAAATGACGTCAAATGGCGCTGCTCTATAGGTAGCCCATTTTTTTTTGTGGATTTACACTCGCAAGCTCAATATTCAGTGTTCACTCCACTGGCGTCACGAACAGCTTGAGGACAGCAGGGTAGGAAGATAAAAGTGACTCAAAAAGCTCCAGAGTTAATCTCCCATTTCCCGAAGCACAGCATCGATGTGTTCCTTCTTCCAGGTACTACTAATTCGAGTTGCTAGAGGTTCAGATAGCCTCTTTTTTTCAACATCGTTCTTCAAGATGGATCCAAAGTTTCCACAGACATTCAGAGCGGGAGAATTAGGGCCACTCTTCATTACCAAAGAAAACACGGAGCTTTTTGAGTTAAATTTTGTCTTCCTACCCTGCTCGTCTTGAACACGTGAGTATTGAGAATATAAATCCATAATAACAGACTACCTATAGGTACTTTAATTTTTTTCCTATCATGCTTAGTTTACTCAGGGGAGAGAGGCTATCATTGTTCGGCACCCATTATACATCAACGATTTGCCATTTGAGTTACCATCAACCTAAGTCGACGCTAACGTGGGAAAAAAAAACAGGATGGGAAGCTAACTCGATATTGTTGGTTGGGGTTGGATGCCACGTGCGCCCAAAACGGTTTTCTTGAAGAGGGGCTCAACATTTTATCCTTTTAATCCTCACTAAAATAAACTATAGTTTGTTCCACATTATGTTTACAGGAAAGTGACTGTATGATGCCACGTTTCCTTTCACTATAAGAGTGCGAAAAAACACGTAAATATCCCGTAATATCCCGTAATATCTTAAAACTAATAGTAACTGTGTAGACTACAAGTATGAATCAACATGTTTTTTGCACTCGTAGTGGAAGGAAACGTGGCGTCATACAGTCAGTTTCCTGCAAACAAAGTGGAGCAAACTATAGTTAAGGCACTGCGGCTCTGGGCGCCATGTACGGCCATACCAAAGCTGCTCAATAAAAATCACGGGTTAGTGTATGGGATCTTGCAGTACACTTCAGTGTATGCCAGCCGTGCGATCAGTCATGCTCCCGAATAAGAATAATGAATTTCTAAAAGCGTCCTATAGTGTCCGCGGCCTATCTTGAGTTCTCCGCAGAACGAACACAGATAATCGATTGTACGTTTTCAGTAGCAGAGTGCCTTGTTGGTATCCAAGATGGTTACAAAAACAATGGCGGCCATCGATTAAAGCCACCCCATCCAGGAAGACATAACCGCTCACAAAATACTTGCAGGACTCAAGATACACCGCACATACTATAGGCAAAAAGTATTTTTTAAAACTTACTCTTCAGGATCTCCGGACAAGCATAAGGATAGCTTCCGCAAAATGTTCGGCTCAGATCACGAGGTTTCAGCTTTCCCTGAACACCCAATTTGGCAAATCCAAAATCACTTATTTTCACGTTGTTGTTTCGATCGAGAAGCACATTGTCACCTATAAATAAAAAAAAAAAACAATTCTTAAATTAATAAAACGACAATTTTAACTTGATTAAAATTAGTTTTTACTATCCTAAAATACTTACCTCTAGTATGTGCTAAAATCGTTTTCGATTTGCTTTTCTACCCGATTTTTTAAACCCCTTAAAAGTTTAAAACACCTGCAACACTTGCAATGCAATGAGGTTAGCCTATCTGCCACTTGGTGCGCAACAATCGTTGCCTCCAACAAGCCAGCGCCAGCCTAACAATGACACTTCGTTTTCCGGAACCCACAACTCAACTTTTCCAGGGTTCGGCGAAGCGGGGAGGCTGGGCGGGTCCTACTAGAGGTAAGTATTTTAGGATAGTAAAAACTAATTTTAATCAAGTTAAAATTGTCGTTTCTTACTATCTGTAAAATACTAACCTCTAGTATGTGCTGAATTTGTCCAATAGGCCGGTGGGACAGCACGAACCCTGCTAACTCTCGTTGCATTGCACTCCACACCAACAATACAGTACACATCACACATTAAACACTGCCAGCAACAAACCTTTACCCATCTCAGCACTGGTCTCGGGCGAGGTCCTCAGCCATGGACTGCGATCCACCACTGGTATTGCCACCGGGCAACAGTGATGACAACTGTCCATCTTTCCACTGTGTACTGTCCACTGTGTACAACGTGCATATCCCCACAACTTCTTCACCAGGAAAAGGTTCATGTGGGCCAACCCCTCAACACTCCTCGTGTCAGGTTGGAAACTCTCCAGTATGCACTTTAACAGGAAGCCTTCCACCATTGCAACACCAAACACTGCCTCGTGACGTGTCGCCTGAACTTCACTGCCTTTGCCCACCTACTTTCTCCCATTTAGAGAAAGTTCCAGTGGGCATGATGACACTACAACACTCCTTGTGTTGTGTCATCTCCTTTCCACTGTGTACACAAACTTCACTCACTCCCCAACAACGCTTCTAGCCGCCACTTGGGGATGCTCCAGACCACTCCCACTCGCCGTATCTGTATCACAAAGATAATGGGCGATGAAAGTGTTCTTGTTGGTCCAAGAGCTGGCAGCTACCACATCATTAAGCGGGGTGCCAGATGCGAAGGCCCAAGACGCAGCCAAAACCCTCAACGCATGGGCCCCTCACATTTGCAGGGATGTCCAGATGGTCCAGTCCATGCTCATACACTCGCGTGATGACCTTACAAATCCATTTCCCTATCTTCGCTGGTGACGGTAAGGGAAGGACACCTCCAGAAGCTCGATCCCATTGCAAAAACTGTGGAGTGAGTGTAGATCCTGCTCGTCCCGAACGTCCAGACTGCTCCGTCAAATTGGTCCTAAGAAAAGGTGGAGAGCCCGGACCAAGCCTTGGGTCCACTCCGTACCCCCTAGATCAACCACTGTCTTCAATGCCTTAATCACCAAAGGCATGGGGGCCACATCTGGTGTTTGATTCTTCACAAGGAAGTCAAGGAAGGAAGGAAGGATGAATGTTCTTGCCATCTCTCACCAGAGCAGCTAGCTCGCTCAGCCGAGCCGCTGAAGCCAGAGCCACCAAGAAAAAGGGTCCTCTGTGACAGTCGAAGCAACGGAGCTGAGCAAAGAGGTCCGTAAGGCGCCAACTCCAGACCGGCCAACACCAAGGGCAAGCTCCATTTGGGGAACACCTGTTAGGCCTCGGTGTTGCATTCATAAACGCCCGGACCTGGCGTGAAACATGTTCACTGGCCATCTTTCACCAGAGCAGCCAGCTCGCTCTGCCGAGCTGCCGAAGCCAGAGCCACCAAGAATAGGGTCTACTGCGATAGCAGGAGCAACGAAGCCGAACAAAGAGGTTCGTAAGGTGCCAATTCCAAACTAGCCAACACCAACGGTAAGTTCCATCTGGGAAACAATTGCTTGATCCTTGGTCGTGCATTCACAAAGGCCCGAACCAGCCGTGATACATGTTCACTGGTCACCAGCTTCTTCCTTCCCAATGCCGACAAGACGGAGTTGATGGCCGAACGATACCCCTTAATGGCCGTCGGGGACAAGCCTTTGACAAATCGTTCTTCCAGGAAAGACGACAAAGCGGCTTCGGTCGGGCCCGTCGGATCGATTTCCACCTTCCAGCACCAGAAAAACCAAATTTTCCACCGGGCGTCGTAGTTTCTTTTTTTCTCTTTTTTCGAAAAACGCGCGACATCAGACCAATTTCAACCATTTGTGCAGCACTTCTAACACCTCATTTTCGTCCCAAAATCCATCAAAACCCGGTAAAACTACATGGCCACCACTGGCAACCGCAGGGTGAATGTCCTGAGGGTTTAATTCTTCATTATTTTCACACGAACACTCGGGGAAAAACCCCCCGACTCGAACAAAATGAAATCTCGGGCAAGGAACACGAAACGCCGGATTCCCCGGCGAAAAGCAAAAAAGAACAGAGCAAACATTACACACGTCTGCCTTGTCCCATACCCGAAAACGAAGTGTCATTGTTGGGCTGGCGCTGGCTTGTTGGAGGCAACGATTGTTGCGCACCAAGTGGCAGATAGGCTAACCTCATTGCATTGCAAGTGTTGCAGGTGTTTTAAACTTTTAAGGGGTTTAAAAAATCGGGTAGAAAAGCAAATCGAAAACGATTTTAGCACATACTAGAGGTTAGTATTTTACAGATAGTAAGAAACATAGTTTTGTCAAAGGTTCCCATAATTCTTATATGGGGACTAGTTCATGGCACGATCTTTCTTGAGACTGCCCCGATGCGACAATTTATCTGAAGAGCACCTTGCAAGTATCCAAACTAAGCCTCGATGCGACAATCTATCTGAAGAGAACCTTGCAAGTATCCAAACTAAAGACTACAAAATGGCGGTCGCTGCAACACGTTCCAAGATTTGTCGAGAAAAGGCCGCCAACGCTCAAACCAGGGAGTGGCCGAATATCTACAGTCGCGAAATCTACGAGGATTCGTTGAAGATTACTACAGACGAGGGAAGGGAAGAAGTATGGTTGCCTCCAGATAAAATGCAGGACATTCTAGATAATCAAGTTGGATACGATTGAACGTAGCGTGGAAAAAGGTCACATGTCGCCGCAGGAAAAAAGTCACAAAATGGTGAATACTGTGACTGAATTAGAATGTATACTCTGGCAGGGATTGGGGAGTATACTTAGGATGTTTGTCGTTCCCACACGAAGTGTGGTCCGTCACAGGTCCGATTGCACGATTGGACGTGTCCAGAATTTCATTCTTTGTATATTCTGGCAGCGAGTTTCTGGCACTTTTGATTGAAGCTTTACGGTGTTTGTTCTTTTGCGAAGCACAGCCCCCTACAGTTCTAACACATTTCATATGTTCTGGGTGCTAGTTTCTGGCACTTCTGATTGGGGAGGCTTTAAGGTGTTTATCGACCGCTCCCTCCTCCACTCCCACTGTTAGGATGGTGTACTGCCAGAGATACGACTGCCATGTGTGTCATCGATTCACGGTACATTCTGGCAATGTACTCTCGACGAATAAACGATAAACAGCCTAACCCGAATCAATAAATTTCGGCTTACGAACACATGAGGGATATTGTTCAATGGACTGTCCTAAAATGACGAGTCTCAGCGTTAAAGCACAATTTTCAAACAGTTAATTTGCGCCTTTTTTTACTGCGACTTCTTCCTACAACAGACTGAACATTTTTATAGGAAATCGTCCAAGGCGTATCCGGCGAAACGTTTTTACCTGAGCGTCTTGGACCACTATTTTAAAATTTGAAAGCTGTAAGGGAATCATTAAAGGGTAATTACATCCATTTTGACATGCATGTTTG